>JASDQU010713916.1:0-13777 GCA_032191745.1 Picea mariana | reverse complement strand
CTGTGATTGCTTCTTCGGAACTCCGAATCGGCCAGTTCTACGCAATGGGTGCTAGCTTTTCTTCCTAGGCCCGCCTCCCACATGACCTCGGGCTATGACCTAGGGATGAACTCCTGAGTGCTTCACAACTTCGCACTTCGTGGAGTTTTCACTCTGCTCCTTGCGAATTCTACGAACCTGAAACCTCGAACTCGTTTATCTATTGCCACGTCCCCGCTTTCCAACCAACAACTAATATCTCTTCGCAGCTTTCGAATTTGTAAATTCAACGCTCCCCTGTGTTCTTCCTCCTTTTCATGGAGTGTATGGATCTCTGCCACGTTCTCTTCTGGATCTGACGGTCCAGAATCACTCTGCACTTCGCACTTCGCAAATTGGACTGTCCTCCTTACAAATCTTCCGAAGTTCGAATCCTCAAACTCTCGAATCTACTTCAACCTATCTCCCTAGTTGATGGACGGTCCAAACTGGCTTCGGGACTTCGTGAGTCTGCTCCCTTATGTACTTTCAAAGGATTTAAGGCCCATGCACTTACCTCTGAATCCAACGACTGTTCGTCCATGCGCTAAGATCCGACGGATGGGGTCTGTTCCTCTCCTCTACGCTCTCCTTCCTGTCTGGACGTGGAATTCAACGACCCGAATTCCTTTCTCTATGAATGATCTGATGACAGTTGTTTCTCTTCCTCCTGAGCTTTTGATTTCTTCCGACTTGGAAGGGTTTGTAAATGTTCAAAGGTCTTGGCCCTTGAACTTCCTCCTGTGAACCTGGCTATCTTGGGTCTCGTATTCGCTTCTTGGGACACTATCCCTCCTGAAATTGATTCCTTGATAATTTAGATCTCCCATGCACTCCTTGCATTCCTGGGTCTCAACAAAATCAAATCGAAATATTTCTTCGAAAGAAATTCTTCCTGCACTCCTTACGTTTCTCCGTTCGGGTTCTTCGACGCTTCGTCGCTCCTTGACGCTGTGCACTCCTTGAACTTGGTCTAATTTCCCATTGTTCCTTCTGAACCCTTCTGAGTCAATTCGAGACTCTGTCGACGCACTCCTTGAGTACGACATGCACACCTTGCATATGAGTTCCAGAAGAGAAACATTTGAAACTTATCCAGTTTCGTCACAAATTCATATGATCAACTTTGAACAATCATACATAAATGAAATGAACTAAAACACATACAAAATGTATCATGCATTCAATCACACCTCAAAATGAACACTATCCAAGGAATTGGGACAATTCTATCTGTTCCATTCATTCATGAAATAAATTACAAAGTATTACAGTTCTCCACTGCATCTTTCTTCTACTCCACTACTCTGCTATCACTATGATACTCTCTATCACCTTAATTTTACAATACAATCACAAATCTATCTAAGGAGTGGCTCCTTGAGCTCTTCTCCATCCTGTCTGTAACCTATACTATCAAGTTCTAGCAGTTACCTACCTTCTCTTATTACAATAACTATAAATGATTACCAGATAAGAGTTGACACTCTCTATCTGCAAATCCTTACAATGGTATAATACTTTTACAAACAAGATACATTTAAAAACATTGTTTCCAAAATATCTCATAAACTCGTTTATTTCTGAGTTAAATGTTGATTTGAAATTTTGTCGTGCTGAGATGTCATATACTTGCCTCCACGTTTGCTTCTTTGACTTTGAAGGCAATGCTCCTACATCATATTTCTCTGGCTAAAGTATTCATGGACTCATGTCCATGAGCTCCTGCACTGTTTTTCCATGCTTCAAAATATCAGGTTCAACAACCCAAATTGAATCTTCCACTGGATGATCTTTCCATTTCACTAAGTACTTAGGATATGTCTTCCTCCTGGTCTTCTTTCCAACTCTTTGTTCTATGATTTCCTACATCTGGGGTTTTTTTGCTGTGGGAAATTTTTCTTCCCACTGAACTTCTTTCTGATCATTTGATTCTCCTGCATCATCTCTCCTATAAGGATACACGTCTGAAACATTGAATATTGGTGATATCCCAACATTGTATGGCAACCCAATTTCATAAGCATTGGCTGCAAATTTTCTGAGAATCCTGCATGGTCCTATCTTCTTCATCTTCAACTTGTTATATGTTTCCCTTGGAAACCTTTCCTTTCTCAAATGAGCTAAAACTTCATCTCCTACTTCGAATTGAACTTCTCTTCTCTTCTGATCAACTATGTTCTTATAATTCAAGCTATTGTACTATAGCTGTTCTCTGACTCTATCATGGAGTTTATGCATTTATTTTGCAAAATATTATGCGCCAACACTTTTGAATTTATCTTGGTCCAGATCTCTCAACTCTATAATCCCTCTTGGCTATATACCATACACAATTTCAAATGGACTTTTCCCAGTGCTCTTGTTCACTGAATTGTTAAATGCAAATTTTGCTTGTGCTAGAATTTGATCCCATTGACGGCCTTGTTCAGTGACCAAAATTCTTAACAAGTTTCCCAGACTATTGTTCACTACTTCGATCTATCCATCTGTCTGAGGGTGATATGATGAACTAAAGGACAAGTTTGTCCCTAGCCTCTTCCATAGAGTTATCCAAAAGTGTCCTACAAATTTTGTGTCTCTGTCTAAGAATATGCTCCTAGGCAATCCATGTAGTCTCACCACTTCTCCGAAAAAGAAATTGGCTATGTGTGTAGCATCATTTTTTTTCTAGCATGGTATGAAATGTGTCATATTTGAAAATCTGTCCACCACAACAAATATGGAATCACTTCCTTTCCGGGTTCTAGGAAATCCCAATACAAAATCCATATTGATCGCATCCCATGGCCTTTTTGGAATTGGCTATGGCTGATACAAACCAGTGTTCTGTTGTCTTCCTTTTGCATACTGGAAAATTCTGCATTTGTTCACAAAAATTTTCACCTCTTCCCTCATGCTCGGCCAATAGTATGAATTTATGAGTTGTGCAAATGTCTTATCATGACCAAAATGTCCAGCTAAACCTCCACTGTGTTTCTCTTTCAACAAGTTATCTCTCATTGAGCACTTTGGTATGCATAGTTGGCTCCCTTTGAACAATAATCCATCCTGGTTCAAATATTTTGTCCATGGGCTTCTGTCTCCCAACAAAGGATTCTTACATGTCTCATAAGCTTCCTTAAAATCTGGATCTTCCCGATACATTTCCTTGAGCTATTCAAACCCTAAGGTCTCTACTTGGAATTCCTCTTCAATTAAACTCCTCTTGCTCAAAGCATATGCAACTTTGTTAGCAGTTCCAACAATATGTTTAATAACAAAAGTAAAATTCTACATGAATTCTACCCATTTAGCATGTCTCTGATTCAACTTTTCTTGCCTAGTAATAAACTGCAAAGCTTGATTATCACTGTACACGACAAATTCTTTAGGAATTAGATAGTGCCTCCACTTCTTTAAAGCTTGAATCATTGCCTAAAATTCTGTCATATGTGGAATAATTCTTCTTGGTGTCATTGAACTTCTCACTGAAATAAGCAACTGGCCTATTATCCTAACTCAAGACTTCTCCAATAGCTACTCCACTTGCATCACATCTCACTTGAAATGTTTTTCCAAAATCTGGTAAGACCAGAATTGGTTGTTCTGTGATCTTCTCCTTCAACACTTTGAAACTTTTTTCAGCTTCCTATGTCCAAATAAAAGACTTTTGTTTCTTCTTCACAATGTCCAGCATGGGCATACATATAACTTCTTACCTCAAATATGCTTCCTGGAGATGGCCATTCTTTGATTGCTCTCACCTTTTTTGGATCCATCTTCAATTCATTTGAAGAGGTCACAAAACCCAAGTATATGATTTTTGTCTTCATAAAAGAGATTTTCTTCAGATTTATCAGCAAATTTTCTTGCTGCAACCTTCTCGTCACTGATGTCAAACGTTTTAAGTGTTCTCCCTTTGTTTTACTGAAGATTAGTATGTCATCTAGATACACTATGACAAATTTGCCTATGAAGTCTTTCAATACTTCAGTCATTAATCTCATAAATGTGTTTGGGGCATTTGTCAACCCAATTGGCATGACCGGCCATTCAAACAAACCTTCATTTGTTTTGAATGTTGTCTTCCATTCATCTCCCTCTCTCATCCTTATTTGGTGATATCCACTCTTCAAGTCTATCTTGGAAAAATAGCTCGCTCCACTCAAACAATTCATCAAATCATCCATCCCGGGTAAAGGAAATCTATATCTAATGGTGATCTTATTGAAGGCTCTAGAATCTGTACACATTCGCCATCCTCCATCCTTCTTTGGACTCAATACAATTGGTACTGCGCACATGCTTAGGATTTACCTGACTAAACCTTTATCCAACAACTCTTGGACTTGATTTTTGACTTCCTCATTCTCTCTAGGGGTGAATCTATAAATTGCTTTGTTTGGTAAACTAGCTCCTAGAATAAGGTCAATATGATGGCTTATACTCCTAATGGGTGGCAATGAGTGAGGTAACTCATCCACTACAATGTCAACAAATTTTTCTAACAGTTCCTGGATTTTCTTAGGTAAATATTCCACAGAAGTATTTGTAAGGATAACTCTTGGCTTCCTCACTATAGCAAACTGCATCTCCTACTGCTTCTTAACTTCATTCAAGAGTTCCTTCCCACTCATGAGAAGTATACTCGAACTAGTTTTCCGCTTTTTCTCTTCGTCTTCCATTGGTAACAATATATGTGTCCTACCATTCTTTTCTAGGGTATAAGTATTCTTCCTCCCATCATGAATAACTTTTCAGTGAAAATGCCATGGTCTCCCCAATAAAATATGACAAACATCCATAGGAATTACATCAAATAAGATTTCATCCCTATAACCTCCTATTTTAAATTCAACTTGGCATTGTTGACTTACCATTACTTGATGTCCTTTCTGCAACCATGATACCTTGTATGGGTTTGGATGTGCAGTTGTCTCCAGCTCCAGTTTCTCTACCATCTCTGTGGATATTAGATTGTTAGTGCTCCCACTGTCTATGATCACCTTACAAACTCTATCTTTTGTTTTGCAAGCAATTCTGAACAAACTTGTTCATTGAACTGGTTACTCTACCTCCTTCTCCGGTTTGAGAATAATTTTCCTCATCATGAGGTTCTTTCCTCCTTCTGTCGCTTCTGCTTCCACATGCTTCTGTGCTTCAGAAATGTGTGCTTCTCCTCCTCTAGTGTCTTTCTTCTTCTCGGGGCATTCCCAAGACATGTGTCTTGTCTTTCCACAGGCATAATATCTAACTTCACATCCTTTGGCTCTTCCTCTTCCTCTAGGAAAAGATCTTTTTCCTCCATGTTGTCCTTCCTTAGAACTTCCACCTTTTTCATGGTGACTATGATGTTTTCCAACTTCATGCTTTGGTTTTTGGGACTTCTCTTTGTTGGTTCCCTTACCTCTGCTTGAATTTCCTCCTCTATTTCTTTGGCTTTGCTTTCTGGCCAATTTCTCTTCAGCTTTCAAGGTTGCTTGATAAGCATCCTCAACTTTACTAACATACATCATACTGATCTCCTATTGTATTTCATATATCAGTCCATTGATATATCTGGCTATTTTTTCATCTTCATTCTCTTTATGCCCAGCCCTGATGTTCAGTCTGTAAAATTCCTCAGTGTATTCCTTCACTGTTATGATTTTCTGTCTTAGGTTTTGCAATTTTCTGAACAGATTGATATGATAATCCTTTGGGATAAATTTGGCCTTCAGTTTGGCTACCATCCTATCCCAACTTTTAATTTTCTGCTTGCCCTTACATCTGCGTTCGACTTGTAGTTCGTCCCACCGTAGTGATGAAGGACCCTTCAGTCTTGTCACTGCATGCTTCACCATTTTCTCTTCTTTGATATCTTCATAATCAAAGTACTTGTCCATAGCACGTACCCAATCCAACAATTCTTCAACCTCTAATTTTCCTTCATACATTGGTACCTCTATTTTTTCTCTGGCTCCTATTCTTGAAACAACTTTCAATAAGAGGTCTTCTACAAAATTCTCTGATACATATTCTTCGACCTCTATCTCCTCACTTTCAGATTCACTGATATCTCCAGTGTCTGGTGCCCTCCTCTGTGCTGTTTCCATGGCATCCAATCTCATTTTGAGTTGCCTCATTTCTTCTTCCATTTTTGGATTCGCTCTACGTCTTCTGGGTGGCATGATTCCATTGCCTCACCTTCTGATGTCTATAAACAAAATCACTTCTTGATACCATTGTTGGTATCAATTTATCTCCTTTCTCCTTTATCTGTTGTTTGCAAACAAATTCAATAGCTCTGATACCACCTGATGCATCCCCCCCTACTCTCCTTCAGGTTACACGACCTCCCGGTCAAGGATCTCCGATTTCCCGAGCCAAATTGGCTCTTTGAAACCTTGATGGTCTGACTTTGTTACTTAACACATGCCCTTTCGGCTTTTGGTGCAGATCTTATGATACCCACAGCCTCTTCCTTCACGTTTCCAGAATCTCAAGCTTCCGACATTATCTCCTTTTTCATTAACCCCTTCCTTTCACGTGACCACGAATTGCAACCATGGGCTAGCTCTCTTCATGACTACGTGCTTTAGAGATTTTGCGAGCTACTTGTTTACTTTCTCCCGATATCCAAATTGGAGAATCCTCCAGGACCAGATCTACGGTCCACGTTCTTTTCACAGCCAACGACTATGATCTTCTCCGCGATTCCATCCTTCGAGAATCTTCACTGCACCTGTCGCCGATTCCTTCAAACTCTGAACCGGTGAACAGACTGGCCCCTTCATCATTCCTCTGTGTAGGTCCTTCAAAAAGACCCTGCAAGCTCTCCTTACCCTGACGCTTTTATCTCCTCATGCGACCTCGAGCTGTGACTTGGTGCTTATCCCAAATGTTGTCTCATGACTGCTCACTTCGGGAGTATTCACACCACTCGACTCCAGCTCTCTCGATACTTGGATTGGCGAAATCACTTTACTGACATCGACGATCGAATCTGCTTCGTAGTTGATGGCTGCGATTGCCTCTTTGGAACTTCGAATCATCCAGTTCTATGCAATGGGCGCTAGCTTTTCTTCCTAGGCTCACCTCCCACATGACCTCGGGCTATGATCTGGGGCTCAACTCCTGAGCGCTTCACAACTTCACACTTCGCGAAGTTTGCACTCTGCTCCTTGCAAATTCTCCAAAGTTCAAAACCTTGAACTTGTTTATCTGTTGCCACGTCCCCGCTTTCCAACCAAAGGCTAGGATCTCTTCGCGGCTTCTGACTTCATAAAGTCAACACTCCCCTGCATTCTTCCTCCTTTTCCTGGAGTGTATGGATCTCTGCCATGTGCACTTCTGGATCTAATGNGTCCTCCTTTCAAATCGTCTAAAGTTTGAATCCTCGAACTCTCGGATCTTTTTCCACTTGTCTCCTTGGCTGATGGACGGTCCCAACTGGCTTCGGGACTTTGTGAATTCGCTTCCCTATGCACTTTCAAAGGATTTAAGGCTCGTGCACTTACCTCTGGATTCAACGATTGTTGGTCCACATGCTCAGATCCGACGGATGGGATTTGTTCCTCTACTCTATGCTCTCCTTCTGTCTGGACGTGGAATTCGATGGCCGCGATGCCTTTCTCTACAGCTGATCTGACGACAACTGTTGCTCTTCCTCATGAGCTTTTGATTTCTTCCAACTTGGAAGGGTTTGTAAATGTTCAAAGGTCTTGGCCTTTGAACTTCCTCCAGCGAACCCGACTATCTTGGGTCTTGTCTTCGCTTCTTGGGACGCTATCCCTCCTGAACTTGATTCCTTGAGAATTTCTATCTCCCACACACTCCTTACGTTCCTGGGTCTCGAAAAATCCAGATCGAAGGATTTCTTCGAAATAAATTCTTCCCACACTCCTTGCGCTTCTCCATTTTGGTTCTTCAATGCTTCGTCGCTCCTTGACGTTGTGCACTCCTTGCACTTGGTCTAAGCTCCCTTTGTTCCTTCTGAAACCTTCTGAGTCAATTCGAGACTCTGTCGATGCACTCCTTGTGTACGATATGAACACCTTGCATACAAGTTCCAGAAGAGAAATAATTGAAACTTATCTAGTTTTGTCACAAATTCAAATGATCAACTTTGAACAATCATACATAAATGAAATGAACTAAAACACATACATAATGTATCATGCATTCAATCACACCTCAAAATGAACACTGTCCAAGGAATTGGGACAATTCTATCTGTTCCATTCATTCATAAAATAAATCACAAAGTATTACAGTTCTCCACTGCATCTTTCTTCTACTCCACTACTCTGCTATCACTATGATACTCTCTATCACCTTACTTTTACAATACAATCACAAATCTATCTAAGGAGTGGCTCCTTGAGCTCTTCTCCATCCTGTCTGCAACCTATCCTATCAGGTTCTAGCGGTTTCCTACCTTCTCTTATTACAATAACTATCAATTATTACCAGATAAGAGCTGACGCTCTCTATCTGCAACTCCTTACAGTCGTATAAGACTTTTACAAACACGATATATTTAAAAACGTTGTTTCCAAAATATCTCAACAACTCGTTTATTTCTGAGTTAAATGTTGATTTGAAATTTTGTAGTGCTGAGATGTCATATCCTTTCCTCCACGCTTGCTTCTTTGACTTTGAAGGCGATGCTCTTGCATCATACTCCTCTGGCTAAAATATTTATGGACTCCTGTCCATGAGATCCTGCACTGTTTTTCCATGCTTCAAAATATCAATTTTAGTGACCCAACTTGAATCTTCCACTGGCTGATCTTTCCATTTCACTAAGTACTCAAGATATGTCTTCCTCCTGGTCTTCTTTCCAACTCTTTGTTCTATGATTTCCTCCATCTGGGGTTTTTATGCTATGGGCAATTGTTCTTCCCACCAAACTTATTTCTGATCATCTGATTCTCCTGCATCATCTATCCTGTAAGGATACAGGTCTGCAACATTGAATATCGGTGATATCCCAACATTGTCTGGCAGCCCAATTTCATAAGCACTAGCTACAAATTTTCTGAGAATCCGACATGGTCCTATCTTCTTCATCTTCAACTTGTTATATGTTTCCCTTGGAAACCTTTCATTTCTCAAATGAGCTAAAACTTCATATCCTACTTCGAATTGAACTTCTCTCCTCTTCTGATCAAATATGTTCTTATATTTCAGGCTACTATCCTATAGCTATTCTCTGACTCTGTCATGGAGTTTCTACATTTCTATTGCAAAATCTTCTGCGCCAACACTTCTGAATTCATCTTGGTGCAGATCTCTCAACTCTGTAATCCCTCTTGGCTATATACCATACACAATTTCAAATGGACTTTTCCCAGTGCTCCTGTTCACTGAATTGTTAAATGCAAATTCTGCTTGTGCCAGAATCTGATCCCATTGACGACCTTGTTCGGTGACTAAACTTCTTAACAAGTTTCCTAGACTCCTGTTCACTACTTCGGTCTATCCATATGTTTGAGGCTGATATGTTGAACTAAAGGACAAGTTTGTCCTCAACCTCTTCCATAGAGTTCTCCAAAAGTGTCCTATAAATTTTGTGTCTCTATCTGAGACTATGCTCCTAGGCAATCCATGTAGTCTCACCACTTCTTTGAAAAAAAAATTGGCTATGTGTGTAGCATCATTTATTTTCTGGCATGGTATGAGATGTGTCATCTTTGAAAATCTGTCCACCACAAAAAATATGGAATCACTTCCTTTCTAGGTTCTAGGCAATCCCAATACAAAATCCATACAGATCGCATCCCATGGCCTTTTTGGAATTGGTAATGGCTGATACAAACCAATTTTCTATTGTCTTCCTTTTGCATACTGGCAAATTCTTTATTTGTTCACAAACTTTTTCACCTCTTCCCTCATGCTCGACCAATAGTATGAATTGCTTAGCTGTGCAAATGTCTTATCATGACCAAAATGTCCAGCTAAACCTCCACTGTGTTTCTCTTTCAGCAGGTTATCTCTCATTGAGCACTTTGGTATGAATAGTTGGCTCCCTTTGAACAATAATCCATCCCGGATCAAATATTTTGTCCATGGGATTTTGACTCCCAACAAAGGATTATTACATGTCTCATAAGCTTCCTTAAAATATGGATCTTCCCAATACATTTCCTTGAGGTGTTCAAACCCTAAGGTCTCCACTTGAAATTCCTGTACAATTAAACTCCTCTTGATCAAAGCATCTGCAACTTTGTTAGCAGTTCCAACAATATGTTTAATAACAAAAGTAAAATTCTGCATGAATTCTACCCATTTAGCATGTCTCTGATTCAACTTGTTTTGCCTAGTAATAAATTGCAAAGCTTGATTATCACTGTGCAAGACAAATTCTTTAGGAATTAGATAGTGTATCCACTTCTTTAAAGCTTGAATCACTGCATAAAATTCTTTGTCATATGTGGAATACTTCTTCTTGGTGTCATTGAACTTCTCACTGAAATAAGAAACTGGCCTATTATCCCGACTCAAGACTGCTCCAATAGCTACTCCACTTGCATCACATCTCACTCGAAATGTTTTTCCAAAATCTGGTAAGACCATAATTGGTTGTTCCGTGATCTTCTCCTTCAACACTTTGAAACTTTTTTTAGCTTCCTTTGTCCAAATAAAAGACTTTTGTTTCTTCTTCATAGTGTCCAACATGGGCATACATATACCACTGAAATTTTTGATAAACTTTCTATAAAAACTTGCTAACCCATGAAAACTTCTAACCTCAAATATGCTTCTTGGAGATGGCCATTCTTTGATTGCTCTCACCTTTTCTAGATCCATCTTCAATTCATTTGAAGAGATCACAAAACCCAAGTATATGAGTTCTGTCTTCATAAAAGATCTTTTCTTCAGATTTATGAACAACTTTTCTTGCTGGAACCTTCTCATCACTGATGTCAAATGTTTGAAGTATTCTCCCTTTGTCTTACTAAATATTAGTATGTCATCTAGATACACTATGACAAATTTGCCTATGAAGTCTTTCAATACTTCATTCATTAATCTCATAAATGTGCTTGGGGCATTTGTCAACCCAAATGGCATGACCAACCAGTCAAACAAACCTTCATTTGTTTTGAATGTTGTCTTCCATTCATCCCCCTCTCTCATCCTTATTTGATGATATCCACTCTTCAAGTCTATCTTGGAAATATAGCTCGCTCCACTCAAACAATCCATCAAATCATCCATCCTGGGTAAAGGGAATCTATATCTAATGGTGATTTTATTGATGGCTCTAGAATCTGTACACATTCTCCATCCTCCATCCTTCTTTGGACTCAACAAAGTTGGTACTGCGCATGGGCTTAGGATTTCCCTGACTAAACCTTTATCCAACAACTCTTGGACTTGATTTTTGACTTCCTCATTCTCTCTAGGTGTCAATCTATAAGTTGCTTTGTTTGGTAAACTAGCTTTTGGAATAAGGTCAATATGATGGCAATGAGTGGCAATGAGTGAGGTAACTCACCCACTACAATGTCAGCAAAGTTTTCTAACAATTCCTGGATTTCGTTAGTTAAATATTCCACATAAGTATTTGTAAGGATAACTCTTGGCTTCCTCACTATAGCAAATTGCATCTCGTACTCCTTCTTGATTTCATTCAAGATTTCCTTCCCACTAATGAGAAGTATACTCGAACTACTTTCCCTCTTTTTCTCTTCGTCTTCCATTGGTAACAACATATGTGTCCTACCATTATTTTCTATTGTATAAGTATTCTTCCTCCCATCATGAATAACTTTTCGGTTAAACTACCATGGTCTCCCCAATAAAATATGACAGACATCCATAGGAATTACATCACATTATATTTCATCCCTATAACCTCCTATTTTAAATTCAACTTGGCATTGTTGACTTACCATTACTTGATGTCCTTTCTGCAACCATAATACCTTGTATGGGTTTGGATGTGCAGTTGTCTCTAACTCCAGTTTCTCTACCATCTCTGTGGATATTAGATTGTTAATGCTCCCATCGTCTATGATCACCTTGCAAACTCTGTCTTTCGTTTTGCAAGCAGTTATGAACATACTTGTTCGCTGAATTGGTTCCTCTACCTCCTTCTCTGGTTTGAGAAGAATTTTCCTCATCATGAGGTTCCTTCCTCCTTCTGTCACTTCTGCTTCTACATGCTTTTGTTCTTCAGAAATGTGTGCTTCTCCTCCTCTAGTGTCTTTCTTCTTCTCGTGGCATTCCCAAGACATGTGTTCTATCTTTCCACAGGCGTAACATCTAACTTCACCTCCTCTGGCTCTTCCTCTTCCTCTAGGAAAATATCTTCTTCCTCCATGTTGTCCTTCCTTAGAACTTCCACCTTTCTCAGGGTGACTATGATGTTTTCCAACCTCATGCTTTGGTTTCTAGGACTTCTCTTTGTTGGTTCCCTTACCTTTGCTTGAATTTCCTCCTCTGTTTCTCTGGATTTGCTTTCTGGCCAATTTCTCTTCAGCTTTCAAGGTTTCTTGATAATCATCCTTGAATTTACTAACATACATCATGCTGATCTCCTCTTGTATTTCATTCCCATTCCATTGATATATCTGGCTATTTTTTCATCTTCATTCTCTTTCTGCCTAGCCCTGATGTTCAGTCTGTAAAACTCCTCAGTGTATTCCTTCACTGTTAAGATTTTCTGTCTCAAGTTCTGCAATTTTCTGAACATATTGATTTGATAATCCTTTGGGATAAATTTGGCCTTCATTTTGGCTACCATCCTATCCCAACTTTTAATTTTCTGCTTGCCCTTGCATCTGCGCTTGTCTTGAAGTTCGTCCCACCATAGTGTTGCATGACCCTTTAGTTTTGTCACTGCATGATTCACCATTTTTTCTTCTTCGATATCTTCATAATCGAAGTACTTGTCCATAGCACGTAGCCAATCCAACAATTCTTCAACCTCGAAATTGCCTTGATACATTGGTACCTCTATTTTTTCTCTGGCTCCTATTCTTGAAACAACTTTCAATAAGAGATCTTCTACAACATTCTCTACTACATATTCTTCGACCTCTATCTCCTCGCTTTCAACTTCATTGATATCTCCAGTGTCTAGTGCCCTCCTCTGTGCTATTTCCTTGGCGTCCAATCTCATTCCTAGTTGCCTCATTTCTTTTTCCATTTTTGGATTCACTCTACGTCTTCTAGGTGGCATTGTTCCACTGCCTCGCCTTATGATGTCTATAAACAGAATCACTTCTTGATACCATTCTTGGTATCAATTTATCTCATTTCTCCTTTTTCTGTTGTCTGCGAACAAATTCAATAGCTCTGATACCACCTGATGCAGCCCCCCTACTCTCCTTTGGGATACACGACCTCCTGATCAAGGATCTCTGATTTCCCTAGCCAAATCATCTCTTTGAAACCTTGATGGTCTCACTTTGTTACTTAACACAGGCCCTTTCGGCTTCTGGCGCAGATCTTATGATAGCCACAACCTCTTCCTTCGTGTTTCCGAAATATCAAGCTTCAGGCGTTAGGTCCTTTTCCGTTATCCCCTTCCTTTCATGTGACCACAGACTACAACCATGGGCCAACTCTCTTCGTGACTCCACTCTTCGGAGCTTTTGAGAGCTGCTTGTTTACTTTCATCCGATCTCCAAATCGACGAATTCTCCAGGACTAGATCTATAGTCCACGTTCTTTTCATAGCCAATGACTATGATTTGCTCCATGATTCCATCCTTTGGAAATCTTCATTGTAGCTGTCGTCGATTCCTTCGAACTCTGAACCGATGAATAGACTGGCCCCTTT
>JASDQU010713915.1:13222-27051 GCA_032191745.1 Picea mariana | reverse complement strand
CCGAGAAAACCCAGAGCATGGTTACACGTAATTCAAGAAAACCTCTTGCATGGTTGAGGGTAATCTGAGAAAACCCAGAGCATGGTTACAGGTAATCCAAGAAAACCTGGTGCATGGTTGAGGGTAATCCGAGAAAACCCAGAGCATGATTATGGGTAAGCCAAAATAAAACCCAGGTTGATGATGATGTGATGAAGGGGGGGCTATGAGGAAGAATGGTTGAATGAACCATGTAGCTGAAAAGGATTCTTATAGAACTGGAGGTTACAATGGCTGATGACCCATGTAGTCCAGTAGATGGATTTCTCTTTATATGGACGTCAATAATCAGATACAGGTACAAGAGGAAGCACACGAAGATATGACCACATAGATATTTAGATAAGTAGTCATTAAGGGAGAGTGTTGGAATATATAATTCCTACTTATCTAATGTTCTTGCTAATTTATTGAGAGGTAGAGTTCATCTCTACGTGAGTTGTGTGATACTATTATTAAGAGGTTGTTAGAGAGTTGGATTGGTGAGATCCTAGTTTGGTGTGTGGTTGAGATATTCTCTCAACCTCTCCAGTTATTTTTAGAATAAGTTAGATCTGATAACAACTTGTACACTCTATATAATAGAGTCCATTGTATTGATATTGTAAGCAATATAATATCTGTTTATATCACTCTACTCTCCCATTTTAACAACAATTTACCTTCCTCATCTTTTTTATCACTTTCTTTGGCACGACGGTCTCCCCTTCATTTACCCCACGACTTTATCTACCGTTATCTCTGTGTTTTGTGGTTTAATTCCTTTTTCCAGCGTTGAATGTGATCCCCATCATTCACTGCGTTGTCTGGGCATAATATTTCTCTTCGAATTTAGATTCTGGGCATGAGATTCACGAATTCAAAATTAACCTCTGCTTTACTCTCATTCATTGTGTTTTTTGGGTTTAAGATTTATCTTTTGAATTTAATTTCCGGGCATGAGATTTCTAGGCCCGAGTTATCTTATTTCTATATTGCACCTCCTAGAAATTTTTTGTTCGCCTTTAATACTCAATGATCTCCTGCTCACAATTTTTTGCTTCACCCCTTTTTAACTCTGTGAATTCACTGTGGAACTTTCCTTCATTTTTTTTAACTTCACACAACATGGCCACACTTCATTATCCCTTAGTGAATTTGTTCCCTATTTTTTCCCATCAATTGTCCCTTTCCCTACATTTTAGTCAGAGAAATCCCCTCTGCATCGACGCCTTACCTCCTTGCTGAGATGTATTTTTTTACAAGTAAACCCTTTCATTTTTTTTACTCCCATTCATAATCGCCCAACGCCCTTGTTGCCTTTTGGTCTGCTAGTCGAGACCCAGGGTGCTGCCCCTCTCTCTTTCTCTCTTTACTCGACATTTTTCATGTAACCTCTGCGTGCAATCCAAGAAAAACAAACATTTAATAATAATAATAATAACCAGGTTTAAGTTCTCTATCAGTATACATTTAAATTTATTTAATATGTGTTCATGTTTTTGTATATCCAGTAGACTTGTGCAAGTCCTTATGATGGTGAAGTATACGGAAGTATAACTATGTTAGTATGTAACAACAAATAGTAACCTTGAGTTGGACTATGTAAAACATATGTTTTTATCAATTCAAGAATATTAATTAACTTAATAAGGATGTTGATGTGTAGCTATAGAATTTATATCAATTAATGTAATCCATAATTTTGACTAAACAATAACAAAATTGGATTCCAGTCAATGAAATTATGCATAGTCAAGATACATGAAGATTTGTCTTATTATGAATCTTGCAGCACTTGATAGTTGATTTGTAATTATTTATCTCTTGTGTACTTTAAAAACCGGTGGATTATTCTCTGCATTCTTAGAAAAATGATTGATAGATGATTGCTTAAGCATTTGTGATCACTTGTTCCCTTGAATAAAGTTGAAGTATGATTGGTTAATAATTTGATTCTTTTGTGCCTTGAATTATTATTATTGTGTAATGATTGAGTAATCATATTCTTTGCGCGCACCAAAAATTTAATGTAACAATGATGGTTTTAGATATTAGACTCTTGGCACGCACTGAATTTATAATTTAATGTATGGGTGTTAGATATTAGACTTCTTGTGTGCAATGAAAACATGGTGAAAAGAATGATTGTTTAGACCTTGGACTTGTTGGGCTATGAAAATTTGTATATGTGTAATGACTAAGTAATGGGTTCTCTAGCACCATAGAAATTTAATGAATATTTACCTTGCACCATTGATTATGCTATGATTTAATAATTGGATTTCTTTTGCATTGGAATAATGATGTACGTACAATGTTTTAGCTTTGATTACTTGCACGCATTTCATTAATGGTGATGCATTCTTAGTTTAATAATAAAATTTACTTGAATGCCTTAATTTAAGTGATCATGTGATTGCTTCATCATTATTCTTTCCCACCTTGAATTTAAATGTTAACTAATATGGCATCATAAATTTATTAGATATATGACTGATTTAGTGAATAGATTTCTCTTGCACCTTGGCTTAATTCAACATGTGAATGTTCTAGAAATGTTTACTCTCGCGTGCATCGAATATTAAAATGTTGATGTATGATTGATAACAATGATGGTTAACCTTACACCAGGGTTAATTGATGTTTAGGATTCATGGATTGATGAAATGAATGATCATTGATATTGTTGATTCAGCTAGTTGCTTGGATTGATTTTGTTAGTGGGATGGAGACACCTCCTTGTTCCTCAGAAAATTTGCCAGCCCTGAGACCTTAAATGGTTAAAATAATTTGGAACCTAGGTTTGAGGATTGCTTATGTGTCCTCGAGGTCCTAACCTTCCAGGGTAGGTTGGGCAGGTTGCCATTTATATTCATTATTTGATTGAATGTTGTTGTAAATTATTTCAAGATATTGTGATGTGCTAATATGCTTTGTTATTTATGTTATGTGTCACTATCCTTCGTTGATGTGTTGATTGCATCATTAGTGATTTCCATGATGAGTAGCTGGTACTTCTTTACTTATGATGTTGTTGAATAGGCGTTTCCATGATCATGTGTTGATTTTAATTTTTTAATGCAAGTAAAAATTGCTTTTTTACCTTGTGTGCTTGGACTTTCCTAGACGTAACGGGTGGGAAGTTACACTTATCTAGGTAAATACTAGAAATTGATTCTCTCTCAGAACCCTCAAGTTCTAATTCTTACACAAATACTTAGAAATATCATGCTTACACCATAATTGTCTCTTCCTCTTGCTTTACCAAGAAGAGAATAGATTCCTAGGTATTTCTTTTTCAAGTTAGCCTACTTCCTAACTTAGGGGTGTATTTTCCTAACTTTATGATGGCTTTTCCCCTCACCTCCCACATTATTGGGAGTAGGTTTACACTTTCCCTCATGAACATCATTTACCCTGGTGGTTTTTATCCCTTTTTCACTTTTCCCATGGAATAAATAATTTCTCTTTTTATAACTGAATTCTCTCATCAATTTGTCTCTAGTAAAATAAAATAAAATAAAAATAATATTTACACAAATATTTCTCATCATTAAATGTTTATGATGATTTAAGTATTTTCCCAACATAATAATCCATATCACAATTATTCAAAATTATTCAAATATTTAGAATGGAGGGAAATTACACCACCTCTTTAAAAACATAGGGGGATTCATATCCTTGTGAGGTTTACCTTAATACCATATAATAATCTTTTAGATAAAAAAATTGGTGACCACACAGGGGAGAGAAAAATTATGGTTTCACAAACTAGACTTCTAGTGACTCAATGTCACCATAATCAACCAAATTTACAAAATGGTCTTGGAATCAATAAAGTGTATTACATCAATTGTATAACTTGGCAATGACAACAAAAAGAATAGAATAAAAATTGGAACTATCATGGGAAATTGTCACTCGCGAAGAAGAGAGAGAAATTGCAAGAAGAAAAAGACAAAGAGATTGAATTTAAGAAAAGGTTGGAAGCATACAAGGGTCCAAAAACAAGAAGTATGTAATATCCTTAAATTTTAGAAAATTAAATTCTATGTTGAATTTTGAAATAAATTTCTTTTTTTGGAAAATTCGGATTTGGAAATTATTTGTCATTTATGGGAAATCCGAATTTGAAATTTTGGATTATGTAATTAATTATTTGATGATTGTTGGGAAAACATTTCACTTTCCCAACTGTCCTCTTTTATTGGACACATGTCTGAGAATTTTTTTTAAGATATTTAATGTTGCAAGACAAATGGAACAACCAGGTTAAAAATAGCTGACCATGACCCCATGAGTGGGGAACAGGTTTGAGTTACCTCAGGGTTGATTTTTACAAGTGGAAGAATTTGAATTTGACCACTAGAAACCTCTAAAAATCAAGGATTTGTAAAGATGTGAATTTCCCAAAGGAGGGAAATGAATGGAAAGACCTAGGCACAAGAATATATACGACATATGTGGGAGGCAAGACATTTCTTAGTATGTTGGAGAATTGAGAATTCTTTGTTGTTATGAGAACTTGTAGTGTGAGGCAAGGCATATTTTGATCTATTGATGGTGACTATAGTTGTGTAGGATAATTCAACTCACCCTTATGGACTCATGGTTAGGCTAGGGGGTGTTCAAGACAAGTGATTGTGATTGTTCTGTTGTACAGTTGGGTGGAACATGGTTGTTCCGTTTGTTTTCCAACACAATATTTTTTAGATATGTCTTTCAACTGTGTATTTAAATTTGGTAGTATGCTAATGATGTTTTAATATTATATAGTTGTTTCCATATCTTTGTTATTGCATTTATAAAGAAATTTGTCTGAAATAACTATATAGCCATATTAGTGGATATGGTTTCCACTATGTAAAATAATTGTGGTAGTATGTTATATATATAAACATAAATACTTTATCATTGCTACTGTTATGTCGAATAAAAGAATAACAATCCTAACACATGTTTTGTCATATATGAAAGGAAGACATTTTATATAACAGAGTACACATCGTGTGACAAAAATTGTTATACATATTTATTACCATATGGATCAAAGGATCAAAATGTTGCAGTTTTTGAGTTCCTTGAATACCTGAACTCCCTATCTAGATGAAACTGAAAAATTAAAGAACTACATAAGTCTATCCGTGAATACTTGCAAGGACTGGTGGATGAAGATGTAACCTGAATACATTCTGTGGATAGGCCGCATACCTCTCCAAGTGCATAGGGTGCCTCCCAAACCTGTAAGAAACATATACATGGTTTTAGTATCTTACTAATGTACAAAATTATTAAATATGCATCAAATAAAGAATTAAAATTACTTAACTTGGGTTTCGATGCTGATTTGGAGCATCCTCGCTGACTTGTGAAGCCATCAATACAAGACCGAGAAGGGGAGTGGTTGGGTTATTCACTTGATGGGTTCGCTTGCAAGAAAAAAGGGACCCATCATTAGTTTATATACTTGAGAAATTATAAGAAGTAAAACATAAGAAAATATTTCAATTGAGAACAATGATATTGATAACTTGTCGATTACAAGTTTGATAAACTAAAAGATTGACAAGGTAAAAGGAATACCAACAGAAACAAGAATTAGAGGTATAATAGCCAACGAATTTACTTTGGAGAAGAGTAATTAAACTCCTTACAGAGGGCCGAAATACTATGAGACAATTATTTTAAACAGAGGTACTTTATAACATGGGAAAGTAAATGAAATTAACAATTCCACAATTATTACTTCAAAGAAAGTGTACAAGAGAAGATCTGTTATGAAGAGCCAAATAATGTTGTAATGAATTAATTAAAATTAAATAGAGATCGATTTGTTTAATACAGAATGAGCTCTAACAAGTTAAACGATATCACAACATGCATGAATTTAACAAGAATGTAGAGCGAGACACTACTTTGTGTGAGTCAAACTTAAATTTTACATAACAATTTAAAAGGAAATCCCTGCGATTTCATCCCCAACCACGACAATATATCCTAGTGCATACAAGTAACAAGACTGACCTATGAAGAATTGTGGAAATCATAAATTTAACCCAGGAAGGATATATAATCTTTTCTTGAATGGATTAAGTATTTAACCAACCTCTTATACCTATGTCGAATGGCCACGTGATTTTAGTAGTGACATAGAAACTATGTCTTGTCGAGAGAGGTAACCTATTTTCTTTTAATCAACACATATAATATTATTCGAAGAGTCTTATTGCCTTTCAACGAACGAGGGTGTATTTTGTCTCCTAGATTACAAAGTAAATGTTACTTTACAGAATGAAAGTTAAGCATGGTTTTGGTCAAACGAAGGATGGGGCACAGGGATATTTGACAAGTATTTATCAATATTTCCCATTAGATAACAAACTAATAGTATTTTTCCTTACACAGTAAGCCACCATTAAAAAACGCGGGGCTATGCCGCTATACAGGCCCAAAACCAAACAAAATCTTACAAGTGATTAGGGTTTCTGACCACGGGTGAATAGGGAAGGAACATAGAGGGTTAAGGTTTGGAAGATCAGTGTCTTTTGCAAGAAAATAACAGAATCCGAACCGTTTGTTGAACTTGTACATAATTCCCTTCAAACACAATATCGTTATAATAGAAATGGGACATGGAAAACATAATATCGTTATAACGAAAAATGGGACATGGAAACCACATTTTGCAGATACCTCTTCAAGCATGGTATCATTATAAAGAAAATGGGACATGGAAACACATTATACAAGGATCCATTCAATGCAATATCATTATAACGGAGAGTGGGACGTGGAGACTGCATTTTACAGAGAGCCCATCAACACTGGGTGTACTGTAGGGAAAATAGATATAAAATAAGTACATTATACAAAGCTTTTCCATCACAGTAATACATTGCATAAGGAATGCATAAAATAAATAAAGATTTGGTACAAAGAACTCTCGTAATACAAAGAGCGTGTTCACAACAAGTTCTGGGCTAAATCGAATTAGACAGAGGAACATATTCCTTCAAACATAAATGAAACCACTATATTGAATAGGAAAGTATGTCAAATATGATACACAGAGAGAGGGAGCTTATTGTGCACAAGACGAGAGTAAGCTTTGAAACCAGTGACCTCCATACTATGAAATAAAAATGGATAAGAACCTTTGCTACCAGTTCTACCAAGAGATCTGAGAGGAAACTCGAAAAAACAATGGCCATATTTGCCTATGGAGAACTGGTCTAACACCCCGCGAATACCATTCTACCACAATCGCATAACCCTACCATCACAGGAGCAAAACCAGAGAACAAAATGTATGGAATGAATGTAGAGGTTAATGGCACCTCATGTCTCATGATAGTGGAGGAGGATGGAAGGCACACCACCCTCTCGTTGTTGTGTAAACAAAGTCTAGGAGGCAAGTATGTAGTGTCTCCTCCCTACAAAAACCTTTAGAGTTGGAGATCAAGGGTGACCTACCACCATGAATGGCTACGACCAACTTAATGCCTAAGTCTAGGTTCGACTGTTTGAAGACCGGTCCTTTAATGATTCTCGATTTGTGTACATGCCACAAGTTTATGGGTAATGCGGACCAATGTTATATGTAAACAGGTTTACGATTGCATGTTTTATTATAAGTTTATTTCAACATGGTATAACCACTATTTAACTTTACAAACCCCTATCACGAAAGTTTGGACTTAGTGGGTTAGGACCTAGGTCCATTTCAATGTACGCTATTGTTCAAGATTTGATTTACATAAAGTGTAGCTAGTGTATAGTGTATAGGTTTTTAGTTTATAAAGTACCTGGCTATATTTTTTAGAAAATATAGTTAGGACTTATATGAGTGGGTTGCACAGTTTAGGCTGAGGCTATGGACCTTGACATGCCTAGTTATTATTATAATAACATTACAATGTTAATTCTAGCAACGATGCCTAATGGAAAATAGTGTATGGATCTTAAGATCTCTTGCAACCCTTTTAGACGGAGTTATGACAATGATACACTTTCCATATATATATATATTTATTGGTTTAAGATTTAATTATTCTTGTGTCACGACATTTGTCGGGCATAATAGGCTATAGTTTTCCCCTTTTATTTTTATTTTTTTTCATTTGTGAAATTTGGGGTACATTTCATATGGTATCAGAGTTATAGGTTACAATGCTTCGACCTAAGGGGAACACTAGAATTTTTTTTTTTCCTTAAAGAAAATCTAAAAAACACATTTACTGTTAAAAATAAAAAAAACAATTTGTTTCTTGTGAAAATGTCAACAGAGAATGAGGAAGGAGACAGACCTAAAGGGAATTCAAACCAGGGACTTCCTAGAGACCTAGAGCATAACAGTGAAGGAAGTTAAGCCACTCAAGGCTTGGAAATGATGTGAAACCTCATCGTGGAACTACAAGGATTTAAAGCAGATAATGAAAAGTTGAAGAAAGCACAAGAAGATAAGATGGAAATAAATGAAATGCTTCTACATAGTATAGTAACAAATAAAAGTCCAAAGGACAAGGAAAAGAGGAAGAGATCAACAGAATGTCCTCTAAGAATTATGGTCATAAAATAGAAAAAGAGGATAATTCTTTCGAAGACACAAACATGACAGAAAACAAAGCATCTACGGGAAGAAAAAGAAAACAAGTAGACCACCTTGAAGGTGAATTCAAGAAAATAAAACCTTCCACCTTTGATGGAGAATTGAAGACTGGTGAGGATGATGAAGCATGGTTACTAGATATAAAGAAATACTTCTAGATTTATAACTAATCTAGTAATATGAAAGTCAGAATGGCCATTTAAAACTTAAAAGGAAAGGCTAGTATCTGGTGGAATGACCTGAAATTAGCTAAGGGATTGAAATAAAAATGAATGTAATGGTCAGAATTTAAAAAGTATTTCAAGAAGCAGTACTTATTAGAAATTTATTATGAAAGAAAAACTAAGGAGTTTTATGAACTTCAACTAGAAAAAATGGCCATGGACGATCTGATAAATAAATTTTTAGATCTATTGAAGTTTGTACCATACATCAAAGAAGACAAAGTAAAGATACAAAGCTTCTTGAGATGCCTACCACATTCGTACAATGACATAATTGAATTTGAAAATCCCAAGTCTTTAAATGAAGTGTTTAGAAAGGCTTGGATGTGCTATGATCAGTACAAACAAGGATTTGAAATTCCCAAGGCATGGAAATACAAGAAATAGGACAAAATGAATCAACATAAGAAAGGATTCCAACCAACCCCTTTCTATAATATGGAAAAAGGTTTTCAAATAAAGGATTATCATTCAAATACATAGAATGTCCAAGGGGGAAATAGACCAATTTACCTGGGAGTCAAGAAGGTTGGGGACAGTCTCAGAGAACCATTGAAGTGTTGGGAGTGTGGAGAACCCCACTTGAGGAGAAATTTTCCATGCTTAAATCCCACAGCAAGAACTTCAGTCCATAACCTTCAATATGCTTCAACGGTTGGAGATATTCGTAGAAGTATGCATAAAATCAATGTAGCTCTGGATGGCAGACAAGCAGATCATCAATCCATTATTGTGGACGTTGAAGGTAAAATTCATACCCACAATGTTTCTATACTAATTAACCGAGGGTCTAGTTTGAAATATATTAATCGATCTTTAGTAGATTTGAAAAAGTTAAAGAAGGTAAAGCATGCTAAGTCATGGTTAGTACATTTAACAACAGGGACCAAATGAAAGGTAACATATTTTATTTCTGACTGTGAACTAAGCATAGATGGTCAAAATACAAAGCTAAATATGAACATATTACCTTTGGGGTGTTATGATTTAATCATTGGAATGGATTCGTTAGAGAAACATAAAATGATATTAAACTGTTACAAAAAGTCATTTGTGTACAGAGATGAAAATAACACAGTTAGAACGGTACAAAGACTCAGAAAACCAATTTTTGTTAGAAAAATATCAGCGATGCAATTTAAGAAATGTATGAAGACATGTTTCCAAATTTATGTTGTACAAGTAACTAACTTCCTAAGGGAAGAAAACAAACCAAGTTTATAAGACTTTACATTCCTACATGGGTTCAAAGATGTATTTGTATATGAAATACCAGAACTACCTCCAAGAAGAGAGATATATTTCTTTATCGATCTACCACCTGGATCTCCCCTGGTATCCAAGGCGCCTTATAGAATGAGCCTACCAGAATTAACAGAACTGAAAATATAGTTATAATAACTACTGTATACGAAATACATCATACCAAGTGTTTCACCTTGCGGAGCACCAGTTTTATTCGTTAAGAACAAAGATGGGACATTGAGACTTTGTATTGACTATCGACAACTGAATACAATGATGATTAAGAATAAGTATCCCTTACCCATAATTAACTATTTCTTTGACTAGGTTGGAGGAGCAAAGACATTCTTTAAGCTATATTTAAGGTCTGGTTATCACCAAGTCATAATAAAGGATTAAGATGTAAATAAAACAACTTTTAGAACACGTTATGGACACTATGAGTTTGTTGTAATCCCATTCGATCTTACTTACGTGCCAACAAACTTTATGTGCTTAATGAATAGTATATTCAGTCAATATATGGATAAATTTGTGCAAGTTTTTATCGATGATATTTTAGTTTACTCAAAAACAAAATAAGAACATGAAGAACATCTAAAAATAGTATTGCAGACTTTAAGAGAACATAAGTTGTATGATAAGTTTTATAACTGTGACTTCTATCAAAGAAGGATTCAATACTTAGGACACGTAATATCCGAAGATGGTATTTTAGTTGATCCAGAGAAGATAAAATCCATTATGGAATGGCCTATCCCTAAGGATGTAGTAGACATCAGATCATTTATGGGAATTCTCAGTTATTATCGGAGATTTATCGAAGGATTTTCCTGTATCGTGTATTCAATTACATCACTAGAGAAAAAGGGAATAAAATTTACTTGGTCACAAAAGTGTTAGGAAAACTTTGATAAACTAAAAATATTGTTAACTACACCACCTATCCTAAAGGTAGTAGATCTCGATAAAGATTTTACAGTTTGTGTGGATGCAAGAAATGAGGGATTAGGAGGCGTGTTAACACAATACATACACGTCATCTAGTATGAATCACGTAAACTAAAATAACATGCATGAAATTATGTGGCTCACGATTTATTATTAGCGGTCGTAATTCATGCATTAAAAATGTGGTGACATTATTTAATGGGAAGTAAATTTCTATTACTAATGGACAATAGTGGTGTAAAGTATTTTTTCAATCAACCAGATCTCAGTGCAAGGAAAGCAAGATGGTTGGCCTTTTTAAGTGAATTTGATTTTGAGGTATGACACATCAAAGGTAAGGAATTTTTTTTTACAAATGCACTAAGTCAGAGGACTAACGGAATATATGAAATAATTATTAGCAAAGCAACAAATGATATCTAACAAAGAATAAAATCTACAAGCAGTAATGGAGAAAATTACATTAAAACAATAACATAGTTGCAAGGAAATGCATAAAAACTGAACAAAATAGATCTGAGTATAAATAAAAATGGACTCTTAAGGTTCAGAAACCGGTTGTATGTACCTAATTTCATTGATTTAAAGAGAATAATTCTTGATGAACTGCAAAAAAATCCATATTCTAGTCGCCCAGGATACCAAAAAACAATAACAGCCTTAAGATTTTTTTTTTATTGGCCTAACATGAAGAATGAAACAATTGAATGTTTGTATAAATGCTTAGGTTTTCAATAGGTAAAAGATGAACATCAACATCCAATAGGTCTGTTGCAACCACTGCCTATACCAGAATTGAAATGGGAGATTATCTCGATGGAATTCATCACAAGTTTTCCTAGGACTCAGAGACAAAATGACCCAATTATGGTAGTGATTGATAAACTAAGAAAATATTCACATTTTATACCCATGACATCTAATTTTAAAGCGATTAATATCACTGGAATTTTTATGAAAGAAATATTTAGATTGCATGGAATTCCTAAGATGGTGATTTCTGATAGAGATGTCAAATTTACGTCAAATTTTTGGAAGGAATTGTTTGCAGTGTTTGATACTAAATTGAATTTCAACACAAGATACCATACACAAACATATGGGAAAACAGAATGAACAAAACAGATTATCGAAGACTTGTTGCGAATGTACATAAGGACGAAACCAACTAAGTGCGAGGAGTACATGAACTTAGTTGAATTTGCTTACAATAATGGTTATCATACATCAGCTAAGATGATACCCTTCGAAGCATTATACAAAAGGAAATGCAAAACCCCGATTAGTTAGGATAATATAGTTGACAAGATTATGGTAGGACTAGAAATGATCCAGGAAATGGAGAGAATGGTAAAATGAGAACAATAGAACTTAAAAGAGGCCCAAGACCGACAAAAAAACTATGCAGATTTAAAAACAAGACATCAATAATTTCAAATTCGGGAACATGTATATCTAAAAGTCAAAGAAAGAAGGAGCTCTCTAAAGTTAGGAAATTGTTCAAAGTTGGCACTAAGGTTTTGTTGCCCCTTCAATATTTTATCTCGAATCAGACCCGTTGCGTATCAACTAGCACTTCCTGCAAATGTAAAAGTTCATAATGTTTTTCATGTTTCATTACTAAAAAGGAATACTCATGATCCTACTCACATAATTTATTGGAACATGATGCAAGTGGAACCAGAAGGCAAGTTCCAAGTGAAATCTCTGCGCATTTTGGACAGGAAAGAAACAATACTACGGAACAAAGCCATCGTCTAGGTAAAAGTGCAATGGAAGCACTTTATTCCCGAGGAGGCCACTTGGGAATTGGAAGAAGATATGTTGAAATATTATCCAAACTTATTCTGAGAGAGGAATGAACACTGAGGGAAATGTTGTACTTAAGGGGGAGAGGATGTAATATCCTCAAATTTTAGAAAATTTAATTCTATGTTGAATTTTGAAATAAATTTCTATTTTTGGAAAATTCAGATTAGGATTTTTTTTGTCATTTATGGAAAATCCATATTTTGAATTTTGTATTATGTAATTAATTATTTGATGATTGTTGGGAAAATATTTTACTTTCCCAACTGTCTTATTTTATTGGACACATGTATGCGACAAAATTTTAATAAATTTAATGTTGAAAGACAAATGGAATAGCGAGGTTAAAAATAGCTGACTGTGACTCCATGAGTGGGGAACATGTTTGAGTTACCTCGGGGCTGATTTTTACAAGTGGAAGAAGTTGAATTTGACCACTAGCATCCCCTAAAAATCAGAGATTTCTAAAGCTCTGAATTTCCCCAAGGAGGGAAAGGAATGGAAACACCTAGGCACAAGAATATATATGACATATGTGGGAGGCAGGACACTGCTTAATATGTTGGAGGATTGAGAATTGTTTGTTGTTATGAGAACTTTTAGTTTGAGTCAAGGCATATTTTGATCTATTGATGCTGACTATAGCTATGGAGGATAATTTAGTTCACCCTTATGGACTCATGGTCAGACTAGGGGGTGATCAAGACAAGTGATTGTAGGTGTTCTTTTCTACAGTTGGGTGGAACATGGTTGAATGTTCCTTTTGTTTTCCAACACCAATTTTTTTAGATATGTATTTCAACTGTGTATTTAAATTTGGTACTATGCTAATGTTGTTTTAGTATTATATAGTTGTTACTTATAATCTTTGTTATTGCAATTATAAACAAATCTGTTTGAAAGAACTGGATAGCCATATTAGTGGATATGGTTGCCACTATGTAAAATAGTTGTGGTAGTATGTTATT
>JASDQU010713915.1:849-12747 GCA_032191745.1 Picea mariana | reverse complement strand
CTTCTCCAAGTGCATGGGGTGCCTCCCAAACCTCTAACAAACATATAAATGATTTTAGTATCTTACTAATGTACACACTTACTAAATATGCATCAAATACAGAATTAAAATTACTTAACTTGGGTTTCGATGCTCATTTGGAGCATCCTCGCTGATTTGCGAAGCCATCAATCCAAGATCGAGAAGGGGATCAATTGCGTTACTCGCCAGATGGGTTCCCTTTCAAGACAAAAGGGACCCATCATCAATTTATATACTTTCTAGATTATAAGTAGTAAAACATAAGAAAATCTTTCAATTGAGAACAATAATATTAATAACCTGTGATTTACAAGTTTGATAAATTAAAATATTGACAAGGTAAAAGGAATACCAACAGAAACGAGAATTAGAGATATAATAGCCAACGGATTTACTTTGGATAAGAGTAATTAAACTCCTTGCAGAGGGTTGAAATACCGTGAGACAATTATTTTGAACAGAGCTACTTTAGAACACAGGCAAGTAAACAAATTAACAATTCCACAAGTATTACTTCAAAGAAAGTGTACAAGAGAAGACCCGTTACGAAGAGCCAAAGAATTTTGTAACGAATTTATTAAAATTAAATAGAGATCAATTTGTTTAATACACAGTGAAATCTAACAAGTTAAACAATATCACACCATGCATGAATTTAACAAGAATGTAGAGTGATATACGACTCTGTGTGAGTCTAACTTAAATTTTATGGAACAATTTAAAAGGAATTCCATGTGAGTTCGGCCCCAACCATGACAAGATATCCTAGTGCATGCAAGTAACATGCCTGACCTATGATGAATTCTACAAATCATAATTTTAAACCAACAAGGATATATAATATTTTTTCTTAATGGATTAAGTATTTAACCAACATCTTATACCTTTGTCGAATATTATACCTTTATCGAATGGCCACGATAATTTAGCAATGACAGAGGAACTCTATCCTCTCTCCAGAGGCACCCTATTTTATTTTAATCAACACATATTATCTTATTCGAAGAGTATTATTTCCTTACAAAGAATGAGGGTATATTTTGTCTCCTATATTATGGAGTAAATTTTATTTTACAGAATGCAAGTTAAGAATGGTTTTGGTCGAACGAAAGGATGGGGCATGGGGCTATTCAACAATTATTTATCAATCCTACCCATTAGATAACAAACCAATAGTATTTTTCCTTACACAATAAGCTACCATTAAAAAACACAGGGCTACGCCTCTATATAGACCCAAAACCAAACAAAATCTTACAAGGGATTAGGGTTTCCGACCATGGGTGAACGAGGAAGGAACCCATAGGGTTACGGTTTGGAAGACTTGTATATTTTGAAAGAAAATCACAGAAGCTGAACCAGATGTTGAACTTGTAAAAAATTCTTTTCAAACACAGTATTGTTATGACAAAAATGGGATATGGAAAACATAGTCTCGTTATAACAGAAATGGGACATGGAAACCACATTGTGCAGAGAGATATTTAAACACAGTATCAGTATAATGGAAATGGGACATGGAAACACATTATACAGAGAGCCCTTCAATGTAGTATCGTTATAATGGAGAGTGGGATGTGGAGAGCACATTTTATAGAGATCCCATCAACATTAGGTATACTGTAGGGAAAATAGACTTAAAATAAGTACATTATACAGAGCTTGGCCATCACAAGAAGACATTTCATAAGGAATGCGTAAAATAAATAAATATTTGGGACATAGAACTCTTGTAATACAAAGAGCACGTTCACAACAAAGTCTGGGCTAAATCGAATTAGATAGAGGAACATCTTCCTTCAAACATAAATGAAGCAACTATATTGAATCGACAAGTATGTGAAATATGATACACAAAGGAAGGGATCTTACTGTGCACAAGACGAGAATACTATTTGAAACCAACGACCTCCATGCTATGAAAGAAAACTGGCTAAGCACCTTTGCTACTAGTTCTACCCAGAGAGCCGAGAGGAAGATCGAACAAACAATGGCCATCTTTCCTTATGGAGAACTGGTCTAACACCCCACAACTACCATGCTACCATAGTCACATAAACCTATCTTCACGGGAAAAAAACACAAAGAAAAAAATGTATGGAATGAATGCGAAGGGTAATGGCACCTCGTGCCTCATGATTGTGGAGGAGGATGGAAGGTACGCCACCCTCTCACTGCCATGTGAAGCCAATTTAGGTGGAAAGTATGTAGTGGCTCCTCCCTGCAAAAAATGTCAGACCTGGAGATCAAAGGTGACCTACGACCATTAATGGATACAAGCAACTTAATGCCTAAGGCTAGGTTCGACTATTTGGTGATCGGTCCTTTAATGCTTCTTGATTTGTGTACAAGACATAAGTTTATGCATAATGCAGACTAGTGTTAGATGTAAACAAGGTTTTGATTGTATGTTTTATTATAATTTTATTTCAACATGGTAGAACCACTATGGAACATTACAAACCCCTAGCGTGGAAATTTAGACTTAGTGGGTTACAACCTAGGTCCATTTCAATGTATGCTAGTGTTCAAGATTTGATTTACATAAAGTGTAGCTAGTGTATAGTGTATACGTTTTTAGTTTATAAAGTTTCTGGTTATATGTTTTAGAAAATATAGTTAGGACTTATATGAGTGGGTTGCACAGGTTAGGCCTAGGCTATGGACCTTGACAGGCCTAGTTATTATTATAATAACATTACAATGTTAATGCTAGTAACGACGCCTAATAGAAAACAATGTATGGATCTTAAGATCTCTTGCAACCCTTTTAGACTGAGTTATGACAATGATATATATATATATATATATTGATTGTTTTAAGATTTAATTATTCTTGTGTCACGACATTTGTCGGGCATAATAGACTGTAGTTTGCCCCTTTTATTTATTTTTTTAATTTCTGAAGTTTGGGGTACATTACAAAGTAAGAGTAAACAACATCCAATTCCTGAACTTTGAGATAGTTCTATATCTGAGACAAGAGAAACTCTAACAATGGGTGACATAGAAGTAATAAATGAGATCCTTGAGAATCATGAAGAGAGAAATGAGAGACAAATAATCCCATAAATAAGGGTTAGAAATATCCCACCAAATATTTTAGGGGAACAACATCAACTTCCTATGCTCCCACAAGGAGTCTTTCCAGTATTTTCAGAAGATGGAGTGATGGACCCAAGAATAAATATCGACCAATTCCTAACTGTATGTGAAATCCATCTAATAGAACATGATGACATAATGGTGAGATTTTTTTTGTAAACATTAATAGGCCCGACCTATGAATAGTACATGTCTCTTCCTACCCAGTCAATCTCGTCATTTGATGATTTTGAGATTATGTTCATGACTATGTATGAACCTCCAATTGCATACCATACTTTTTTCACACAGGTCACCCAAATCCATTTGAAAAATGGTGATAGGATTAGATTGTTCAATTTGCAATTTTTCAATATGTTAAATCATATTCTGGAAGATAATTACCAAATAACCCAGTTATACTCTAGTGTTACAAGAATGCAATGCCAAAAAATGTGAAGTATGCTATCAGAGCTACAAAAATAGAATATTTGGATGGATATATGAGTAAAGAAACAAAGATGGAATAAATTATGATAGAAACAAATGTTGACATTGAGATTGTCCTCGAAAAGGTTCAAACGAAAAATGGATAATCTTGACATATCAAATCAAAGAGCATCAACCTTGAAGAATGTTGAAAAATGAGGAGTTGGTGGGGGAATATTTCAAGGTGTTATCTATAATGTAAGAAATGATCTAGCTTCAAACCAAGAAACAAAGCAAATAATGGAAATAGCTCAAATGAATAGAAGCATTCGATAAATGCAAAACAAGCTAATACGATTGAGAAGAACCAAAAAAAATTACCCCAACAAATCGAAACCCAAGAGTTCGTACTCAGGAATAAAGAAGAGTTCCTATAGAAGAATAAATGATAAGAAATAATAATAATAATAATAATAATCTATTTTTAAGGTCACTGCCAAGCCACACCAAATTGGTGTATGAGACCCCCATGTTTGTGGGACAAGGGACCCCCCTTCGCCCAACAATTTGATTGGTAAAGTCTACGGAGGTATACATACCCTATCCCCCTTTGGATTTGAACTTATGACCTCTTAAGAGGAAACACATGTTCTTAACCATTAGGCCCACTCAAACTAAAAATAAATAACATAAACCATAAGTGTAAACACTCTCTTTATGATAATTGAACAATAAAGTGTAAACAATGCTACAATGTTTCATAATTTTTTTTAAACCCATGATATATTATCACTAATCGATTTGAATCATTCTAACGTAACAATAGGTGTACACGATTATCTACTTAACTTACTTAAGTTGCGCAACTTGCGCCTTAAATTATTATGTCAATATGCAAGTCCTGATTATTGGAATTTAATCATTCCATAGTCATTATAAATTACTTCGCCTTCTATGATCATTGAATATAAGATCGCTAAAACAATCATATAAAGTTCATTATTTTTTATCACTACTTAACAATTCATAACGTAAGAAAATGTTGTATAATCATTAACAAAATTCAAAAGCATAATACCTTTATCATAGGTAATTGTGACAACCCTATTAGGATAGGGTATTATAGACTATTAATTAAACTTATTCAAATCCACTCGCTTTCGGTTATTAATTTATAATTTGTTAAGATAACCATCAACCATAAATGGAAACATTTATATCAACGAACAAGTAAGGCATTAATGATAATCATTACAAGTTTAATTAATGCCAATAATGAATATATGTAACTCATTGGTAAAATTGATCAAAATCATTGATCCAATTGATTCTATCTCTTTTCAATTATAAATTGCGATCATAACACAACGTAAATTGAACAGTTCAACGTGGAATTAAACATCATCTACACTCATACAACTACATTCATAAATAATAAAGGAATAATTTTGATGATGAGGAAGCATATCAATATGTACTCAACAATTCGTTAATCTACCTTACATAAAGTTACGCAATTTGAGCCTTAGTTTGGTATGTCACAGTTGTATAATTAAATAAGATCATCAAAAATATAATTTCCATGTATACAATCTTGGATCAATCTTCCACAACATAGCCTTTTATGTATCAAATAACTATATTTAAGAGTGGAATGGTGTGTATTAAAACTCACTAATTGTCTCTTTCCTCTTGCTTTACTAAGAAGAGAATAACTTTTCTATGTCTTTCTTTTTCAAGTTATCTTTTTGGGTGTCTTGGCCTAACTTTATGCTAGATTTTTTCCCTCATCTCTCACATTATTGGTAGTAGGTTTACACTTGTCCTCATGGAAAAGATTTGCCTTTGATTTTTATCCTTTTTTCACTTTTCCCATGGAATAAGTAATTATTCTTTTTATAATTGAATTCTCTCATCAATTCGTCTCTAGTAAAATAAAATAAAACGAAAATAATATTTACACAAATATTTAACACCATCAAATGTTTATGATTATTTAAGTCTTTTCCCAACATAATAATCCAAAATCACAATTATTAAAAATTATCATAATATTTAAAATTGTGACATCCCGCTCTTACGCGCACTAAGCAGACTTATTCTTTGAGGACACTTCCATGAAAGTGATCTAGATCATTATACTATTGGTTGTTTTGATTATGATTATGATATATTGTGGATTTGATGATTTATTATTCTTATTGTATTTACATCGACATGTGTTATTAACTGATTTCTCCTGAGTGTGCAGGACTCTGGACGTTAGAGGATGCCGAGGCATCGATGAAACTCCTTGGACTCTGGATCGAGTCAGGGAGTGGACTGTTAGGGTTTGAATGTTGTTGATGTGACATATGTACATATTATTAGATATTATCATGTTTATTATTATCGCTGACATATTTTGTTGACAGATGCAGGCTGGCGATAACTTGCCCACCAGACTCACATTTGGAGTAAAGGGGTCACGCACTACAATCAGAGACGTTGAGGGAGAGGTGTAACAACAAACCTGCCACAACCTACTAGCACTCCCGCCGTGGCGCGAACTGTAGGTTAATGATTACCTAGTTCAAGAAGATCCACGATGTCGTGAGGGAAGACTGTGATAATCGCTCACAATGATTCTAAGGGGCACGCAATAAGGCATGGTCCTTATTCCTTAGAGGTCATTAGTGTCGCACAAGATCACCTGATGAAGTATTGACTCTAGGGGTTTAATGTCTACCAAATTCAGTCAAGAGGAAAGTGGCACCCTTGGAGCACGTAGTGCCTCTTGAAGGGCATGTCACGCAAATAAAACAAAAAAAGGTGAGTGGCACCCTTGGACCATGTTGTGCTTCCTGAAGGACACGTCGCGATTTTAACTCTGGTAATTTAATAAACCTAGTGCTTAGAAAACTATGCCTCTTTAGGACCTAGTCAACTTTAAAATAGATGATGGTATGGGTAAAGTTTAATAACTAATTGTTCCCTTAAAAACTGTCTCCCAACCTAGTGAAATTAAAACCTAGGTACAAGTAGAACATGTGAACAAAGAAGAACTAAATAGACATGTAACAATAAGGGGAGGGGGGAAAGAAATTCAAACTTTAATTATTAAAGTAAAAATTATAATGGAGGATTAAATTCATTAAAAGAGTAAATGGTTGTTTTTGTCTAAACTTGCTAATTCTAAATTTAGTAAAAATAAAAAGGGGTAAGTTTAAAGAAAAAGGGAAACTTAAAGAAAAGGGGAAACTTAAAGAAAAAGGGGAATGCATAACTTAGTAAGGAATACAGCCTATGGAACTTTCTATTTGTGAGCTCAACTAGGATTTAAGTAAGGTGTAAGTCATTTAAGAATTGTAAGGGAATAATGGGACACCGATAAGCGTTTTTATGAATGCTTTTAGGTGGGTGAGGTAAATAGAAAAATTTAATTAATTAATAAATTGATTTTCTGGTGCAACTATGGGATCAGACGACATGTGTACAGGGGAGGTTTTTCCTAATTAAATAAATGAAAAAGGAATCTAATGAGAGTTTGRGAAAGTGATCACTTGAAAACTCTATAAAAAGGATGRCRRMGGAGGAGTASGGATCATGTCTDGTTCGCGTAAGGTTAYGCTGCCAGAATTCTATCTTGACTAAATTTCTSTTRTGGGAGTTRGGATACCTAGCTCRGATATTKAGTGGTAGCTCRACCTTGCAAGGYGAGATGAGAGCTATCATTCTMTGGTATTRTGTGTGTRRCCTCTTTGCRGCTTGGGGGKCTCAAGGGRAAAAATAGTAMSMCTAGTGTYGGCTGGGAGGTACTGGTGAGGTGTCAACGRTTGGCAAGYAGTACTTGGAMAAAGAAAARGTAGGACTCGGATGRAGYRMARATGTAGGATAGYGACTTCGGGTTAKTCATTGTCAGTTACAGGTATGCAAKYGCGATTRTTTTGTTTAAAAATAAAAGAAAAAATTGCTTTAAATTTCTTTATATGAATCCTTATGATAAAGAAGGTTGTGTTGAGTTTTTGGATAGTAGTTTTACTTGTTGTTCAGATGCATTCTATTCCAGCTTAGTGGTAAAGTTTAGTTGCAACAAATTAGTGAGAATGTTTTCATATGAGATTTAAATGACATGTAAGTTCTTTTTCCTAATGCACATCCCCACTGTCCATATCAATTTTAAATGAACCATGTGCCCTTTTTCTTGTAGCGTAGATTGTTGTACTTCTCAATTTAAGGCCTGAGATTCTTATTCCACCTCTTCGATTAGTTTTAAATTTTAATCAACATTTAATAACCATTGTTGTAAAAAGAATTTACTATGATTCCATATCGAGATGGTGTAATAAAGCTCTTAGGTGTTTTACGCATTGAATTTATTTGATGGAACTTCAAGGTTTATAGTGAAAAATGACTTCCTTATCGCTGCATTATTACCCGGTAATGACGTCCTTCTTCTAACAATTCTACCCCTAGACAATTGCGTTATTTTTTTTTTACCTAAAAGCCTTGGCATAGCAAGGTCTTATCGCCACGATTTTTTTTTTTCTGATCTCATTTTCCAGATCCTACAGCCTCCACCTTTATCCTATTTCCCTCTGAGTTAGCACCTCTCGTGGAGATATTAGACATCCATACTAACAGAATTAGACAAAAGGTCCTTGTTGATAGCTGATCTTGTAAGACGAGTATCCCAAGAGTCCAGTCCAGACTTAGAATCCATTTTTTCGGTGCGGTTTTCTGCACTTCGCTACTTGATTGGTCATGGGTAGCAGAGGAGCTACTTAGTGCCTAGTTACTTACTTAATGGGTGCGTCTCCGAGCTGGAGAGGAGACCTAAAGAGCCCCACCTTGGATTCATAAATTGGAGATTTTCCTCCTATTTCAGTTGGTTCCAACTGTGCCACTAGTCTTCCTTGATAGTTGGTCGTATAGCACTTGAGAGCTAAGACTTGGAGCACCCATATGAGTCGCAGGTTCAGGTCTCGGCGACCCCTTTACAACATACTTCTACAGTTCAGACCCATCTGTTGGAACACTGTTGGGCCTCGATGCATGATTGATGTCTTTGTCTCGCAACAACTCACCTCAAGTGGACAACAATGAACCAATAGTCCACTAAAACCAGATTTTAACTGCTTTAGTAGGTGCAAATACTTATGTTTCTCTCCCTCCTTGGGCTCAGCGTTGTCCGAATGTTTTCAACTCAAAACTTTTCTAGTCTACTAAGTTACGGATGGTCTGCTTGAGGTCCCTTCCCTATACTGGTGGTCAACAGACTTGTGCAACGCATCCTGGCTGACACACATTTAGTCGGTCGGACCACGAGATTGCTATAGCCTCTACCAGAACCAACGGCCTCCTCGCTGCCACACCTTCCTTGTAATTCTATGCACAATGTTAATGCTTGCTACCCTAATTTAACAAAGGGAGGAGAAACGTGTTAACCTTCTGATGGATTAATTATTTTTAATGGAACTAACCAATAGTTAAATTAAACCTTGTTGATTAACTACTATTCTTCTTCTAAATTTTATTAATAGAAATCTTGTCTGATAAATCTTAATGACTGCCACTTTTAAACCGATGCACATATGAAAACTTCACCCTTCTACAGTTGTTGTCTCCATTTTATGCAGTAGATGTCTTTTTTTACGGTGGAGATTTCCAGTTTTTATACTTTCACTTTTTTTAGTCAATATTAATTGTGCTATGTTGGCTCTATAGTCATAGAATAGCGCCTTATCTTATGAAGGGGACAATTAAGGCAATAAATAGCTTGTTTTTGGAATTGTGACAAGGAATATATTGTAATTGGTTATTTCCTTAAACTGCTTTAATTACTTTTGAAACAAATCTATTTTCAATGATGAATCTTGTGGTTATCCCTTTTGTTAGTTAATTGTTTTATAACACTTTATTGGGTCAATTGTGATTATCGCTTGATAATAAATGATAGTTTCTACATCAGGGAGCTACTTGAGAACATATTTGAATCACTTAAGAGGTTATGGCATTAATACATATTCTAATTTAATATTTTAGGTTAAGCATTGTGATATTTTATGTAAGGCATTGTCACATCTGCATTGTTATATTTTAGTTTAACATTGTTATATTTAAGAAAGAGCGTTGTTATATTTTATAATTTTGAAACGAATTGATGCATTTTAAGTTAAGCCTTGCATTGTTATAGCTTGCACTAAGGATGTTAAGCATGGTTAAACTTGTTCATATTTGAACAGGAAGGTTGGTAATTTTTATTATGCTTTTAACAACATGTTGAGGTTGAATATATTTTGCTTGAAATCGTCTTACGATGGTAAAATGTTAATGACATCCATAGAGTGTTGCACAATTCTCAACCTGTATTGAATAGTTATCTTGCGCCTCATTTAGCTTGATTGAGCGATGAGTGTGTATGATCACCTGGCTTGGGAAATGCGCTTCTCAATGATGGTGATGTGATAATCGAATTGATGTTTTGTAAATTGCATTGTGATGCTTGAGTGTGATTGTGTTCCTCATTCACCATGAAGGTTCTAGTTATCGATATCGCTTGATGTTGGTTGTGTTGGGATTGATTGATGTTGCCCATTTTTGGTAGGCTTGGTCTTGCTTGTGTCGGGCGAGATGTAGACACCTCCTTGTTCCTCAGAAAAGTCTCCAACCTTGAGACATTAAATGTTCAAAATCATTGGGAACCTGGGTTTGAGCATTGCTTATGTGTCCTGGACATCCTAATCTTGCAGGGTAGGACGAGTGGGTAGTTGTTTTTATTTTTGTCTGACTAATTTTCGTATGTTGCATCCTCCTGCATGATGTGTTAGTATGCTAGGTTGTTATGTTGTATGTTTCCTGAATTGCATGCATTGTGTTCATCATCAAGTTGCGTTGATTAGCTGTTTGTCGTTGTTACTTTCCTTCTTTAAAAAAATAATTTCTCTTGTTATGCGTCGCATGTTGTCGTAACGATCGGGGTCATTATAAAAATGGAGGGATATTACACCACCTCTCTAAAAACATAGAGGGATTCATATCCTTGTGAGGTTTACCTTAAGACTATAAAATAGTCTTTTAGATCAAAATTTTGGCAAGTACACTACGTAGAGAAAAATGTTGGTTTCACAAACCAGATATCTAATGACTCAACCTAACCCTAATCAACCAAATTTACAAAATGGTCCTAGAATCAAGAAAGTGTATTACATCAATTGTATAACTTGGCAATGACAACAACAAGAAAAAATTTAAAGATCATGGAAAATTGTCACTCACGAAGAAGAGAGAGAAATTGCAAGAAGACAAAGACAAAGAACTTTAATTTAAGAAAAGGTTGGAAGCATACAAGGGTCCAATAACAAGAAGTAAGAGTAAAAAACTTCCTATTCCTGAACTTTCAGAAAGTTCTATATCTGAGACAAGAGAAATTCTAACAGTGGGTGACAAAGAAGAAATAAATGAGATCCCTGAGAATCATGAAGATAGAAATGAGAGACAAATACTCCCACAAATAAGGGTTAGAAATATCCAACAAAATATTTTAGGGGAACAACATCAACTTCCTATGCTCCCACAAGGAGTCTTTCCAATATTTCCAGGACATGGAGTGATGAACCCAAGAAGAAATATCGATCAATTCCTAATTATTTTATGAAATCCATCTAATAGAACATGACGACGTAATGGTGATATTTATTTTGTAGACATTAATAGGCCCAACCTATGAAAGATACATGTCTCTTCCTACCCATTCGATCTCGTCATTTGATGATTTTAGGATTACGTTCATGACTATGTATAAACCCCAATTGAATACCATTCTACATCTGGTGCATGAGCCGACAGTAACTTGGGCAGCCGACAGTATCTTGGGCAGCGGCATTGGATAAGGTGTTCTTTATATGAGTAGCTCGGACTCAACAACTGCACAATGCACTGTACTCCTTCACTTTGTAGTGCATTTGATTTATTTATGTATTTGTTTTCTTTTAGTAGAGACAATTTAGGAGCAGCCTGCAGCCACATCTAGCCATAGGTTCGGCTGCTGGATTTGTTCATACATAAAGGACAAGTATTATTGTTATCATTACTAGTAATATAGTATTCTTTTTTTTCTGTTGTTGATATTCATATTCATTGTTGAACCATTAGACAAACACTGAGTAATAGCGAGCGAGCTAGATCGATTTGTTATATGGTATATACAGTTCTATAAGCACTACGTTATTAAGTTATAATAAGTTTTACGATAATGAATTATAATAAATTGGGAAAAAAAATTATAATAAATTTTATCACTTTTAAAAACATTTAATATAAATTTTATTAATTAAATTATAATAAATTTTATAGTTTTCAAAAATATTTACAATGAATTCTAAC
>JASDQU010713914.1:14619-35642 GCA_032191745.1 Picea mariana | reverse complement strand
AGTATGCTTATGTTTTAAGTTCTTAAATCTTAAAGTTAGCCTACTACTTATTTCATCATGTTATTAGATTTATCATTGAGAAGATGTAGAAGAAATGTGTAAATAAAAATCAATAGAATAATGCTAAAACAAAGTTGTTAATGTGTAAGTGTTTAAATAAATTGTTAATTGCTTAGCATCATGTGGACGGGTGCTACAATGAGATACTTAGTACCCTCATCATTTTGGAATTGAATCTAATGTCATAGATTGCAAGGCACTAAATTTGAACATGTCTAAGTTTATATTGAAAACCATGTATTTGATATGTATTAATATGCTAAATAATATTTTTAATAATATAAAAGACGTTGTGTTCTAAGTTTGAATTAACTACTCAAATATGCAATCAAACAAATTCTGACCAAATTTCAGACAAAATTAAACACAAAATATTGGTGAAAAAAGACTAAAACTTAAAACAGTTAGACTAAAACGCATAAAAATACCCATTCCTATTAAAAATAAAATAATAATTAAAATACAATAATTAATTATAAATTAAAAACATAAAATATAATTATTCCTCATATACAAAATTTAATAATATATTATTTAATTTATAATTTTATATAAATATAATTTTTTGGAAAATTATCTTACAAATTTCATTAAACAATGTTAATTTTTTTTCCATAATCACGCTATAACCAATAAAAAAGCCTTGTACTTATTAAAAAAATATGATTGAGAAGTCCAATTTGCATCTATTGTTGATGTGTAAAAAGTACTCCGTTGAGATTTGAAAATTTAAGGTATTAAAAATACCCTATGATAATTTTATGTTATTCCAAAAGTTTTTTTATACAAATTATAAAAAATTATAAAAAAGTTATTTTTATTAAAATTACATTCAACTGAAATAAAATTAAATAAAATATGTACGAAATATTCATTATTTATTTTCTTAATCCTTCAATATTATTTAGCTTTAAAAAAATATCTTATTAAAGTCTCTCTTTTCTTCGAAACGAACAAAACTATTCCTTTCGATATTACAATGCACTTGACGTGCCACCAAACTCGTGACTATACAATAACGTTTATAAAAAACATTATTATGTGTTTTTTATATTTAATATTTTTAGACAGCAGTAGTTTAAATGTTTAATGTTTTAGTTTTAGGATATTATTGCTTTGAATTCGATAAGAGATTGATGGATCTACTAATTTGAATGATTCAAGTTTATATAATTAGAATATTCAGATATTTTTTAAGAAAGTAAATTTATATATATATTTAAAAATACAATTTAAATATTAAAAGCTTGTAATTTTTTTAAATACTAATAAATAATGCTTAAAACGTGTCACCAAGCTAACAAGAACATTTATAAAAACTTTATCATGTATTTTTTTTATATTTAGTATTTTTTTAGACAGTAGTAGTTGTAGTTAGTAGTAGTTGTAGTTTAAATGTTTTAGTTTTAAGATATTATTTGTTTAATTTTACTTTGAATTTGACGAGAAATTGTTAAATTTACTATGTATTTTTTAGTAGTTTTTTTTAGACCGTAGTAGTTGTAGTTTAAATGTTTTAGTTTTAAGATATTATTTGTTTAATTTTACTTTGAATTTGACGAGAAATTGTTAAATTTACTAATTTGAATAATTAAAATTTATATAATTTGAATCTTCAGATATTTTTTTAAGAAAGTACAAAAAAATTGCAAAAATACAATTTAAATATAAAAAAATTACAAATTCTTTCAATACCAATTAAAATTCTTAGTCAACGATAAACCTATCAGCTTTCATGTTAACGTCACATGAACCCCATATGCCAGGCTTGAAGAAATTTCCTGTGTCCTCACACCTGCCGAAGACAATGAATTAAAAATCGTGATGCCATGTGGTGCATCAAGTGCATGGCAATTGTAAAGTTTTATTGGTTTGGATGCCAATTTTCTTAATGGTTGATGGGATATCCAACAACATGGACATCACATAAACATAAATATCGATTATGGTTTGCGAGAGGGAAGACGGTTGAATATCTGCTCGTCTACCATAACTGATATTATTGGAGTGCCTGTGCTTGAAGATGTATGCCATGGAAGGCTTGAAGAGAAGCTCCGGCATTGTGGGTACCATTTTATGTGGGATAATCTATTCATATTATGTTGTATTAAAGCTCCCAAGGGGGCTTCCACGCATTGTAGCTGTCTTGCCTGTCATCGGTATGTACATAGTTCTGCCATGGCAAGTTTCTACTCTGCATATGAGAGGAATTCTGTGCTTTATGTTTATGTGGATCAGCTCTTTCAAGCTTCTAATGCTTTCTTTCGATGTTGGTCCTCTGGCAAAGCCATGGACAATGCTAAATCTGTGGAATTTCATGGCTGTCTCCATTTTCCCTGTAGAGATTCATGAGTTCAGGTCCAAACCCAAGTCAGGAGGCAAATTCACAACATTGAGAAATGTAGCTCTGGAAGCATGCCTGTTATCGGTAGTTATATATTCATATTCATTCAGGCATTCATTTTCTCCAAGTTTTATAGGATTGCTTTACTGTTTGCATATGTACTTAGCTCTGGATATCGTTCTCGTATTCCTTGCAACTCTTGCAAATGCTTGTCTTGGGGTACAATTAGAACCCCAATTCAACAAACCCTATCTTTCGAGATCCCTGCAGGATTTTTGGGGTARGCGATGGAACCTTATCGTCACCAATATTCTTCGCCCATCTGTTTATGATCCTGTCTTGWATTTCTGCTGGAAGACGCACATCAAGTTATACAAGAAAATTTATGTAAAGAACCAACAAACAGAAGTTGGAGGGAAGATTCCTCTTTGGGGTCGAGCAGTTGCAGTGCTGTCTGTGTTTGTAGTCTCTGGGCTAATGCATGAGTTGATATTCTATTACATGACAGAGACCAAAGCCAGTTGGGAGGTTACAGCTTTCTTTATTCTACACGGATTATGCCTAGCAATTGAAATTGGTTTGAGAAGAAGATTGTCTCCATACATAACAGTACCCAAATTCATTGCAATACCTGTTACTCTCATATTTATCTACATAACAGCACTCTGGCTTTTCTTTCCACCTGTCACCAGATCTGGTACCGATGTCAAGGCCATTGCCGAATATGATACTGTTTTACAGCACTTGTTTTCAACTAATCGGTAGTGCTGAAATTAATCTCCATTGTAGTTTATGCCACCCTTTTTGAACTATGTTTTTTCTTCAACTAAGAAATTCGCGAGATAGATGTGCGATCCATGATTGAATGACAGTTATATCTATCCCAAGATATCAGTATTGTAGAATCTCAGAATTGGCACGTGTAACCAGGGCCTGCTTTATTTGCCCATTGGGCCATCTATTAGAATGTTTGATCATTTTGTTGGACTTGAAATATTCTGCAGTGATTTCTCTTTCCCACTTCTCTGTATTCTAAATTCAATTTTTAAATGGACACATGGAAAATTATTCAAGCCTTTCTTTTCTGAGAGTTTTGTTAGGTGTCAAGGATAGAGTCTGCTAGAATATTTTTTTTCACTATTTTCTGCATAAAATTTGTGAGTCACTGTTGGGAAATATAGGGTCAACAACAGATAGCATGAATTGGACTGGATTCATGATGCAGGGTTTGAGAGTGATGAATGGCCGTCAAGTCCATATCTGGGTTTTGGCTCTGGTGTCTTCTATCTTCCTCCAGTATCCCGTAGCTAACGGTGGCACGGGGTAAAAACTCTTAAGCCTGTGATCATACAGCGATTGCATGTGACCAGGTGCTGACAAGAGAGGGATCTGAAGTAGTTTTTCACATTTAAAGACCATTCCAATGAATTCGTTTAGCCCTGTTTTGAGAGAAATTTCAGGTGAAGCTTCCCTTTTCAGTGGTTGATGCTGCCATACTCATAGAAATTGATTTCTGAATTGGAGTTGCCATCAATTGTAAAGAGGTATTTAAGAAGCAGGGGAGCATTAAACATAAGTTCTATCGCCAATTCTTTGTGTACATCAAACTAGATGCCAATATGGAAAGAATTGCTAATTCTTTGTGCACATCAAACTAGATGGAAGGAATTGCTAATTCTTTGTGTACACCAAACTAGATGGAAAGAATTATGCCTTATCGAAGTATAGCGTTGTAAACTTGCCCGTGGTCAGAAAATTGATGGCATTTGTGGACGCTAAGGTCAGAGATTGAGAAATACCAGCGAAGGGACAGAGAAGCTGTAGGCATCATAATCCCACAAATCAGGGATGTTCATTGGGCTCAAAAAGTTAGGCAGATATCGAAGAACTTGGACGAGACCATGAACAGGAGGAGGATCTCATACGTTTTAAATTAGCTATACATATTTGAATGAGAAAAGGTGAGATAGTGATGGATTTTGTGTCAATGTTGAAGGATATTTGAGACCGACTAGTGGTAGTTGGCGAAAAGTTAGAGAACAGAGAAATAGTATTTATTGCATTGCATAACCTGTCCATGTCATATCAAATGTTTCTGACAAGTTGAACAGAGTAGGTAAGGCATGTAATATTAGTTCTGATGAATTGCATGGTAGATCTTCCAGGATCAGTCGACACTAGGACATTACCATGGAGGTCATGGTGAGCAACCTTTTGCAACAAAAGCAAGAGATCAAGGCAAAGCTAGTCCAAGTTCATCTAGGGATAAGCATCAGGGAAACCAATCAAGGAGAAATCAACAAAACGATTCCAGAAAGGAATGCTGATACCTCTGACACCTCAGGTAAAGATATCTTGTTTATTATTGTGGCAAACTAGGTCATATGATTAAAGACTGTAGAAAAAGAAAGTGAAACCATTCTCAAGGAAAGCCAAGGAGGCACGCATGTTATCATGCTGCAAGAGATCAATTGGATAGGAGGAAAGATGATAACAATGTCTCTTAACATTATCTATGGCATGAGATGCATATACTATCAAGCGATGCTTGGTTCATAGATTCAGGTGCAGCCAGGCACTTCATAGGAAAGGGATTGGTTCCAGACCTTTCAAGAAGATGAAAAGGAAGGCGATTTAGTGAAGCATGGAGATCACAACACTCACCAAATCAGAGGTGGAGTGGTGCCTGTACTTATGCATAATGGTGACATAAAGAAGTTACAAGATGTGTCATTTCTGCTTGTATTGTAAAAGAATTTATCAACTAGTCAAATTGCAAAGTTGAATTGTAAGATTGAGTTTACCAAACACAAGTGTCTTATTATTGAGAATGCAAACAGATATCGAAGTTTAGAATAAGGGATTGAAGAATGAAGCTTGTATGTATTCACAGCAGTTTCCATAGGCCAACATGTGATGGCGGCATAAGCTGATATAGTCAACAAACTTTGACACACGAGGTATGGGCATATGAGCTTTAAAAGCCTTTTACTGCTTAATAGAGTTAACATGGTAATATGGAATGCCCAGACAAAATGGCAGGAAGAAATATGTGAAGCTTATATGATGGGAAACCAGAAAGGGATTGTTTTTACAAGAGGCTACAGTGTGTGTAAAGGAACTACTGGAACTATAGTGCATACTGATCTTTGTGGTTCTATGAGGACAGAACCCATTGGGTTGCGAAATACCATGTCTGCCATTGTTGATTGTTTAAAAAAGACTTTGATTTACTTTCTTAAGGTAAAATCAGATGCATTCAAGACCTTCCTAAGATTTCCAGATAAATCAATAAGGCAGAGTGTAAGAAAATTAAGATGCTTGTTAATTTCTTTGAACCTAGCATCCAACACTTAACTCGAAATAAAATCACTTTAAATTTTATTTATTAAATGCAGAGCTAGATTTTAACCAAACATTAGTGGAAGCTTAAAAACAAAAACCAATCACATTGCACAAAGATGATTTTGGGTAAATACCCTTGGAAAAACCCCTAAGGGAAAACCAATACCTTGTTGATTTTATTCATTAAAATCTTGGGCTCCCATCGGGGATAATGGCCCATCAGAGAAATACTATGTAGCAATAGCCTAGCCCACTTGGTTGCTATCTCCCTTGCTGCCCCTTTGCACCTTTTCTCGGCCCTGCCCACTCACACTTAGATGAAATGCTCTTGTAATATTCCAGATATAAAAAAGTATGCAGAACATAAACAAATAGCTAAAAGTATGCAGGCTAATGTTCACTTGCCTCTTTGAGGGGACAATCTCTAGCATAGCAAAGCTCTATTACAATAATATCCAAGACAAAAGTTCTCATACCCTTGACTCCTATTTATACTAAATATGTCTATCAAAAGAACCATCTAGAGGAAGATCCTTTTAGAAGCGAAAGCTTCTATTAGGTCTTTTTACATTGGACTTATTCTTCCTTCTTGCTAGGCCTTATTAATATTGACCTTTATTGCTGCAGAATGGTGGCTGGTCTTTTTACATTGGACTTATTCTTCCTTCTTGCTAGGCCTTATTAATATTGACCTTTATTGCTGCAGAATGGTGGCTGGTTCCCAAGTGGCATCTGTTGGAGTTGTATCTTTTCACTGGACTAACACTTCCTTGATGGTTCTCTGACGCAGACGACGCTCACACTGGTCCAAAACTGTTTGTGGTTGTAACCAAATGGATCCTTCTTCGTCCAACTCGGGAAGGTTGGTTTGAGTTTGGCACTTAGTTCCAATCACCTTCTTTAAGCAGGAAACATGAAAAACATGATGAAGCTTAGAATGATCGGGCAAAGCTAACTAATAGGCCACCTGTCCCACACGCTTGAGAACAGTATAAGGACCATAAAATTTGGACGCTAGTTTCTGACAATGGTCATCCTTGAGGGAATTTTGCTTGTAAGGTTGTAGTCGAAGAAACACCTGAGCCCCTTTTGCAAATTGACGTTCAGAGCGACTTTGATCTGCTTGTTGCTTCATGTGATTCTGGGCCATGGCGAAATTCTCTTTGAGGGTACGGAGAATAGCCTCTCAAACTATAAGTGTTTGGTCAACCGCCTAGACCTTCGAGACACCTGGTAAATATGAGAGAACTGAAGGTGGCTTTTGTCCATATACTGCTTCAAAAGGAGTCAGGCGGGTAGCTGTATGGTACGAAGTGTTGTACCACCATTCAGCTAGTGGTAACCATTGAGCCCACTGATTTTTCCTTTCTGAGGCAAAACACCACAAATATGTTTCCAAACACTTGTTGACAACTTCAGTTTGATCATCAGTCTGGGGATGATAAGTTGTGCTGAGATGCAATTGGGTGTCTTGTAGCTTGAAAAATTCTTGCCAAAAATTGCTGGTGAAAGTGGGTCGCGATCAGAAACAATAGAATGTGGCATGCCATGAAGCTTGAAGACCTGATCCATGAAAAGTTGAGCCACAGTGGATGCTGTAAATGGGTGTTCAAGAGCACATGAATGAGCATACTTGGAAAGACGATCAACTACCACCATGATGATTGATTTATTGCCTGATTTAGGTAAGCCTACAATAAAATCCATAGAGATATCTCGCCAAATAGCAGGTGGAATTGGAAGCGGTTGTAGTGTGCTGGGAGATTTGATTGTTTTTCCCTTGTTGCATTGACACATCACATTCAACCACAAAATTACGAATGTCTTGTTTCATACCATCCTAGAAAAAAGAACGTTTGACACTGTCATAGGTTTTGGTAAACCCGGAGTGCCCAGCTGTGGGTGTAGCATGAAGCTCAGAAAGTACCGTGGATTTAAGTTTTGACTGTTTACTTAAATACAAACGGCCTTTGTATCAAAGCTCATCATGGAGCCAAGAGTACCCTGGGGAAACTGGAGAATTGGACTGCAATTGTTGTATCAGATGCGAACTTTTGGGATCGTGTAGCCATTCCCAACGAACAACGTGGAGCCAATCTGGTACAATGAAGGAGAGAGAAAAAAGGGACCCTTCATCTTCATATTTTCGGGAAAGTGCATCGGCAACCACATTGTCTTTGCCTTTCTTATAAACGATCTCATAATCATATCCAAAGAGCTTAGTCACCCATTTTTGTTTCTCTGGGGAGGAAATGCGTTGTTCCAGAAAATACTTGAGGCTTTGATGATATGTCTTAATTTTGAAGCGTTGCCCCAATAGATAAGGGCGCCAAAGATCAACGGCATGCAAAATAGCCAACATTTTCTTTTCATAGATTGATTTTCCCAAATTTCGCTCAGACAATTGTTTGCTGGTAAAGGCCAAAGGCCGACCCTCTTGCATAAGGACAATGCCAATTCCTTTCCCTGAAGCATCACATTCCAGGACAAAGGTCTTTGTGAAATCAGGAAGGGCCAGGACTGGAGTGGTGCACATGGCCATCTTCAAGGTTTGAAAAGCCTGAGCAGCTGCTGGAGTCCAAGTGAAAGAATTCTTTTTAAGGAGTGCAGTGAGAGGTGCCGCAATCTTTCCATAATTCTTAACAAACTTGCGATAATAACCCGTTAAACTCAGAAATCCACGCAAGCTTTTGAGAGTCTTTGGGTGAGGCCAGTCTTGCATAGCTTCAATCTTTTTAGGATCCACCCTGATGCCAGCCTTGCCAACAAGATGACCCAAGTACTCGACTTTCGAGGCGCCAAAAGCACATTTAGATTGTTTCAGGAAAAGTTGGTGCTGAGAGAGTAGATGGAGAACTTGATCCACATGAGCAAGATGGTCTATCCAGGTTTTTCTATACATGAGGATATCATCAAAGAAAACTAAGACAAAATGACGGAGAAAAGGACGGAAGACATGATTCATGAGGCTTTGGAAAGTGGAGGGAGCATTACACAAGCCAAAGGGCATGACCAAAAACTCATAGTGGCCCTCATGAGTTCTAAAGGCAGTCTTAGGAATGTTTGCCTCTTTCATATGGATCTGGTGGTAGCCAGAACGAAGATCAAGTTTAGTAAAGAACTGGGCGCCACTCAATTCATCCAAGAGGTCATCAATGACATGACTGAGAAATTTGTCTTTAATGGTGAGTTTGTTGAGGGCACGGAAATCAGGACACATCGCCAAGAACCTTCTTTTTTAAGGACCATGAACATAGGAGAAGAGTAGGGGCTCGTACTAGGACGGATAACACCTACGTTGAACAGTTCTTGAATCATTTTCTCAATTCCATTTTTTTGGGAAAAGGGGTGACGATAGGGACGGATATTGGGAGGAAGGCTTTCTGGGACAAGGGGAATGGAATGATCATGAACACCACGGGAAGGAGGGAGTCCCTCGGGAGTGGAAAAAACCACTTGATGTTTAGAGAGGATGGATTGGAGGTCCTGCAGCATAGAGGGTGTCTCGGTTGCTTGTATGGCATGGAGTTGGGCAATAACGCCAGAATGACCTTTTTTGAGCAGCTTTTCCATGCGATGGGAACTAATGATCTCTAGGGAACCGACAATGATGCCTTGGAACTTATATTATTGGCCCTCCTGGTCGAATTGCATGGTTAATTCCTTAAAATCCATGAGAATGGGACCCAAAGTCCTTAGCCTTTCTACACCCAACACAATGTCACAACCACCCATGTCGATAGCAAACATATGAGATTTCAGGTGGTAGTCACCAATTTGGAGACACACATTTTCACAACACCCTCCACATTTCATGGACCCGCCATTGGCAATTATGATTTGGAAATTATTGACTGCACGATTATAGAAATTAGTTTCTTGGGCAATGTGGCGATGAATAAAATTATGGGTGCTTCCACTATCAACAAGATTGATGACCTTCCAATGCTTGATGTAATCAATTAGCTTGAGCGTTTGGGGAGCAGAGAAGCCAGTGAGAGAATTTAGGCAAATGATCGGTTCTACTTCGTGAGGGTATGAGGGAGGGGTTATGTCAGTGGGTTCAGGTGACATAGACACAAGGGGAGCTTCAACATCCTCTTCTGAAACATCCTCCGAGATGGCCATAAAAAGCTTTTGTTCCTTACACTTGTGTCTCGGAAATTTTTTGTCATTACAATTATAACAAAGGCCTTTGAGTTGGCGTTCAACCATTTTGGCCCTGGTCAATTTTTGGATATTTAGTGGAGTAGGAGGAGTGGGATTTACTGGTTTAGTGCGAGGAATAAAGAGGGGTTTTCGATTTTGAGAAGAGACAACCTGTTTTGCTTCCTTAGCTCTTTTAGTAGCCTCCACCCAACTCTAAGGCCGAGCCATGAGGATATGGGCACGAATCTCATCCTTGAGGCCACTGATAAAACATTCTTGGAAAAAGCATCAGACATGCCCTCTGTACGAAAAGTTAGTCGCTCAAAAGCAGCTATAAAGTTTTCCATTGTGCCAGATTGTTTCAACTTTGTCAAACGACCTAAATGGTTGGTGTCAGTGTCAAAGTGTTCATAAAGCTCTGCCACAAAGTGTGTCCAAGAAACATACCCTTGGCTGGGCAGTTTTTCTCCATTGCCACCATTGCCAACGTTCTTGATCTAGATGGAGAACACCATACCGAAGCTTGGCCAACTCATTCGTAATGCCGTACAAAGAGAAATAATGTTCCATTTGAGTTACCTAGCCAGTGGGATCCGAGCCATCAAATTTGGTCACATCCACACACAGAAGGCATAGGTCACGCTGAAAGTGATGGGGCTGAAAATTATGGGAACGAGAGGAAGTTTCACCTTCGGTATGCAAAGGTGGGTCAGATAAGGGAGGATCTGCAGGGATATGCAGCTTGGTGCAGATCATCGAAGTGACAGATTCAAGTTGGGTAGTAATGTCTTGTTTGAGGTCTTGTTTGAGTTCCAAGTCTTGGCTACGGGTATGGGCCATGATGACGAGGGAACTGAAAAGTGGCGGGTGAGGTAAAAAAATTTGCAAAAAAATGATAGGTATAAATGTGATAAAGGAGAAGAGAGAAATCCAATGGAATAGGTCTCAAATAATGGTTCCAACAGGATCCAAACTTTTTTTTATTTGTTTTTTGTTTTTGTTTTTGTTCCAACACCTGCGGAGTTATACTCCGATCTGAAGAATACTGCAGTGATGAAATGCCCAAATGCTTAATCAGGAAGAAATGTGTAGTAATTTGGCAACTCGAATGCAAGAGACACAGTTGTGCGGCAATAGATCTTGTCTGTTTTGTTTTTTGTTTCCATCCCCAAAGGTTAGGTATTCAAGGGTTCTACAGACAAGGGTTTTCCCTTTGCTATAGCTCTCTGATATATGTGCGGGGTCCAACAGTAGTACTCGGCCCAATATCTCAGGGCACCAACTAAGGAGGCTAGACCGTGCCCTTAGCCGTACTACCCGAATACCCAGGTAATAGAGAGTATCTTCCTGAGTGTTGTTCTCGGTGGCACTATAGCAGTCAGGCGGCCGATCGGTTTATCTATGGAGGGATTCAAGAAATCTAGGTCGATCCGTATACAGGTGTTGTCTGATGCGCTACCACTCGAAGGGGTACCAACAGGGGTTACAAGGGTGGCCAATAGATGTGCGCTTAAGTACCACTTGTATTTCCTGTGTGTATGAATCCCCGACCGTGGGTTTATGTGCGTAAGGACAGATCTTTGTAGCTTAAAGACGCCAGAATAAGTCTCTACTCTGAAAAAAAATTAACTCACAATTTTCTGTCGAGGAAGGTGCTCTGATACCACTTGTAATATTCCAGATATAAAAAAGTATGCAGAACAGAAATAAATAGCTAGAAATGGCAGATAAACAACAATATAACCATAACAACACCACAATAATACCAAAATGATACGAGAATAACACCAGAAAGAACACTTTGATTACTGAGAGCAATGTTCACTTGCCTCTTCGAGGGGTCAACGTCCAGCAGAGTAGAGCTCTTTTACAATAATATCCAAGACAAAAGTTCTCATACCCTCGACTACTATTTATACTAAATATGTCTATCAAAAGAACCATCTAGAGGAAGATCCTTCTAGAAGCAGAAGCTTCTATTAGGTCTTCTTACATTGGACTTATTCTTCCTTATTGCTAGGCCTTATTAATATTGACCTTTATTATATCGGAATATATTATTCTACCTACGTGAGGGGTTAGGTCCCTGACAACTCTTCACCCACTCAATGAGATCTCCTCATTGCCCACTCACACTTGGATGAAATGCTCTTCACCCAATCAATGAGATCTCCTCACTCATTCTGTGTGTGACACAAGGACATGAGCAAAGAATCCCTCTTTTCTCCAATGTACTTTTTGTGTATCTCATCCTCTCACTTGGGCTTTCTTTTATAACGTTGAGTTAACCCTAAATCCAAAGCCCTAGATCTCTTAAAGTGATAAAGGGATGAGATTAAATCTCACCCTCACTTTAGATCTAATGGCTAGGATCAACTCACTTAAGTTAATAATGCTAACAACTTAGGCATTTAACTTAATTAATCTAACATTAATTAAAAAGGTCATTCACTTTAATTATTAACTCATAAAGTGAATTTCCTAAGGTTTTGAGAGGCATCACGGACGATTTCCACATGCTAGACACCGAGTCTATGTGGAAGTACCTGTTCGATGCTAAATGCATCAACACTCCCTCTTAGCGAGGAAGGTACTTCCACCACTCGAAGGTGGCTCTTTCTTCGCTACCAAATCCGTTACCATGGTTGCTCTCCAATCCACCTGATCGGCTACTCCCTTTGAACAAAAATCTATCCTTGCCATCTCGCTCAGATGCTTCTTTGAAGACTTGCTACCGTTGAATATGCCCCTAGAAGCCTCCTGCATGGCCATCTCGTACACCTTTGAATATGCCCCTAGAAGCCTCCTGCATGGCCATCTCGTACCATGATTCCTTCTTGACATACATGGAAGCCTACTCCTTCCCACCTAAACCTGAAGGCTGACTCCCTCTGAGTTGCTCAACCTTTGGAGCTACCTACTCCTTGTTCTCTAACACTTTGCTGCTTGCCATTTTTTCAGCAAGCCATTCAACACAAATTTTTGTTGCCTGGATCCTTGCCCGGGTTCGTTGCCCGTTGCCCGGACCCTTTCCCAAAGCTTCTCGGGGCTGCCCACAACCTTCTGTTATTGCTCGGATGCTCTGTTATTGCCCAGATGCTTTTCTGGGCTACCCGAGTCCTTTTACGATGCTGCCCAGCTATTACTTCCAGTTGCTCGGGGCTGCCTTGATTTCTTGTCCGCTACTTGAGGTTTCTCGAAAATCTTCCCTGCTTCCCAAGGCTGCCCGGATCTTCGCCCACTTCCTAGGGGCTACCCGGACCTCTGTAGCCCTTGCGTTCTGCTATTGTAGCTCTGCAGCCCTATTTGGCGGTTGCTGGGCAGTTGTTTGTGGCCCTGCAACGCATGGCCTATTTCTCCTTGTCGGCTGTGCTTTTTCACTGGCAGCTACAACAACTTGTGACAGTTGTGGCTGTCGGCCTTTCCTCCACTCAACCGGCCGTCACCTCCCACGCAATAGCAATACGACGATTGCCTTCTTAGCAATTGTGTTCTCCTCCACGGGCTATCTCCTGTCGCTGCCCGTTCCTGCTAGCTGTCATGGTTAACCTCACGTGCCTGCTGTCTCAGCAGCTCGTACATCCACCACGATCGGCTGTCTCTGCCGCTCATTCCTTCCCACCCAGTCTTCAAATTTCACAACCCCCGCGTGGGTTCTCTGCCCAGTTCAACCACCCGATCCACTTCTCCTACGCTGGTTGTTCTTTCACACTCGACCGACCTCCACTCAATTTGATTTCTACAATCAACGATCCACACAGCTACTCGACGTGATCTGTACCTGCCACTAATTTCTCAGCAGCTGTCACAACCCGACTCGATCCTCTGCCAAATTCCCATCTCCACACAGATTTTCTCTACAACATTCAGTCCATATGTTGTACGACATTGTACGGATTGTATGACGATTGTACGATACGACTCCCTCTTCTCTTGCTTTTTATTTTTTATTTTGAGTTGATTAACCCTGCAGCTCCTACAATAAAATTTCTCGTTGCAAAATACAATCTCAGTGCAAATCTGGCTTCCTTAGAACTACAACTCTGATACCATGTTAATTTCTCTGAACCTAGAACCTAACACTTAACTCGAAATAAAATCATTTTAATTATTAAATGCACAACTAGGTTTTAACCAAACATTAGTGGACGCATAAAAACATAAACCATCACATTGCACAAAGGTTTTGGGTAAACACCCCTGGAAAAACCCCTAAGGGAAAACCAATACCTTGTTGATTTTATTCATTAAAATCTTGGGTTCCCATCATGGGAAAATGGCCCATCAGATGAATACAGTGCAGCAATAGCCTTGCCCACCTAGCTGCTATCTCCCTTGTTGCCCATTTGAACCTTTTCTCAGCCCTGCCCGCTCACACTTGGATGAAATGCTCTTCACCCACTCAATGAGATCTCCTCACTCATTTTGTGTGTGACACAAGCACATGAGCAAAGAAGCCCTCTTTGGTCCAATGTACTTTTTGTGTATCTCATTGTCACATACCCACTACCTAAATCGGATTTTTCCGGTCTTCTGCCGAATTAGAACCCCTAAATATCCATGGAGGCCCAGCGTAAGCTGGCTCTTTCTTTCTATCTCCGTTCCCATGTGATCGCGGGTCACGATCACAGTTCAAATAAACGCAGTGTCTTTTTAATTTCGTGTCTCGACGCTACAGTAATGTTAAACCGTTCGGCTCTGCAACTGCCGAACCCCGACAGGGCTAGCGACTGGCCAATAGGGACGAATCCCTACAGGGTTAGCAATTGGCCAATAGGAGCAGGCCACGTCGCACAGTTAAGTGGAATACAGGTGGCAGAGGGGGAGGTGCGACACGGTAGTCGACAGGAGAGGAGGGGGCTCCACTTCACACGCCACACTATTCCGGACCCCCCCCCATTAAAGGCAGAATGGCAAGGGGGGTCCAGAATTCACCTGGGCACCGTTGATCATGGTGAATTAATCTCAACCGTTCAAGAGTTACACGTCCGATTCCGGACCCCCCCCCATTAAAGGCAGAATGGCAAGGGGGCTCCGGAATGAATCCTCAGCTGTAGATCTGGGCGGGTGGACCTTGGTCGTCCAGATTTGGTCCCCACTTACCCTAAGACGCATTCGCACCCTGGCTTAAAGTTGACGTCTCTTCTCCACATTTGACGGTCATTACAGAGCCTGAGATCCTCCGAAGGAATCTCGTCCATTCATCGGGATTCATCCACACGCTAACATCTCCATATTATAGGTCGGGATTTATCAAGGCGAGAGTCCGATCTCTTGTCAACGGATCTCCCGAATCCTCGATTCTCGATTTCCGATACGGGAAATCTTTTGACACGTGGCCTCCGTTATTCGGACGGTCCAGATCTATCTCGGGGTTTCCACAATGGAAAGTTTCGATCTCTTGTCGCCAGGACTCCCGATCTCGCGATTCCCGATTTCCCGAAATGGGAGATCTCACGACGCGTGGCCTCCGTTAATCGGACGACTTAGATCTATCCCGGGGTTTTCACCATGGAAAATCCCGAACTCTTGTCAACGGAAATCCCGATTCCGCGATTTTCGATTTCCCGAAATGGGAGATCTTACGACACGTGGCCTCCGTCAATCGGACGACTCAAATCTATCCCGGGGTTTCCACATTGGAAAATCCCGAACTCTTGTCAACGGCAATCCCGATTCTGCGATTCTCGATTTCTCGAAATGGGAGATCTCGCGACACGTGGCCTCCGTCAATCGAACGGCTCAAATCTATTTCAGGGTTTCCACATTGGAAAGTCCCGATCCACTGGGGTGCTAACCCTCGGGTATCTTCTGACAGATCCAACGACTGTTGGGTTTTTTTCAGCCGAAATCTGACGGCTCAGACAGATTCCTAACTTGTGGGCTCTCCCACAACTTCCTAAACGTGGAAAGATCCACAGCCCAGATACTCTCATGGACTTTGGGGATCCACGGTCCTAAACTCTTCGCTACCCACGAAGATACAGGAAAACAAAGTGGTAAGGCATTTAACGCCCTACTTTCTCCTACTAATCTAATGGTCGTGCGTGACCGTAGATTTCCCGATGGATCCTCATCCGTCGATTAATACCTATCAGGATTAAGGCCCTTAACTTTCCAGCTTCCTCTTACCAAATCTAATGGTCATGAGTGACCACAGATTTCTTGATGAAATCTCGTCCATCGATTCGTTACTATCAGGGATTTCTTAGGGCCTTGCGCCCTCATGTCCTCCTTCCAGGTTCTTGATGGGCTTTTCAAGGAGGGTATCTCTATGGGGAGATTCGCTCAGGATACTACCTGAGGTAGGTAAGGAGTTCGTCCTCTCGAGAACCAGACGTGAAGTCTGAGTTAGATCAGTACCCATGTAAATAACAATTCATGAGGACATAAGCCATACATAGTCCTTCCATACAAATATACAACTACTAGTACTGATCAAAATACCATACAGACATTCTTATAATGAAATCATTCACAGTTTCACAGCTTATGGGCATAATCATCAGAATGAACAGATACATATATTTCAAGATGCCAAAGGCAAAACACTTATCAGAAATAACACCAGGGGTTATGCAACTGCTGAGAGGGGTGCTCGTTTCCACCCAACCGTAGACTTAGTGACTCCCAGTGGATTTACCACTAGCCACCCCCGAGTTGAGACCACCATGCTGTGAGACTGCGTCTCTATCCGCCAGTGACCAGGAGCGAAGGTTACTCTCCTTCCTCTCTGCTATCACTCACTCTGCGTATTGCCAGAGTTCTCCCCTCGCGTTTGCCCCCCCGCAATCGCTTCTACCCCATGCCTTATCCTCTTGCGAGGTTGCGTGTGGCGCAATTTCCCTTGCGCTAGTCAGTCATGATGGCTCTACGGATAGGCGGTTCACCTCCCCATCCCTCATTAATTCCTGAGGAGCCATCAACTTGCCAGCCTGCAAGACATTTAATTCGGGGCCAGCGAGCCGCTTTTGGTTCTCCGGGCCAGTGGAGTCCAAATACGGTATTAATCCTTGGTGGAAGTTAATGCCACCTTTCCAGGTGCCTTCTACCGCCATCGTGGTCTCTTTTCAGCACATCCCCTCTCAGCAGTTCTGCAATATAAATTCATAATGTTATTTACATTCATCGACCTTCTTCATAAGGTCCATTCACATCATACATTCACATTTTCATCATGCTTTAGCATGGTAATTCCTATATTAGGATTAATTACAAATTTGGGGGAAACAGGGTGTTACACTCATCCTCTCACTTATGCTGCCTTTTAGAACGTTGAGTTAACCTTAAATCCAAAACCCTAGATCTCCTAAAGTGATCAAGGGTTGAGATTAAATATCACCTTCACTTTAGATCTAATGGCTAGGATCAACTCATTTAAGTTAATAATGCCAAAACTTAGGCATTTAACTTAATTAATCTCACATTAATTAAAAAAGTCATTCACTTTAATTGTTAACTCATAAAGTGAATTTCCTAAGGTTTTGAAAAGCATTACGGATGACTTCCACATGCTAGACATTGAGCCTATGTGGAAGTACTTGTCCGATGCTAAATACATCAACAATGCTGGGAACTGATAGTGGTGGTGAGTACAAGTCTATGGCATTTACTTAACTATTGCAGAGATGAAGGGATAAGGAGGCAATTCACTACATCAAATAGTGTACACCTCATCAAATGGTGTTCCTGAGAGAAAATCATACATTATGGATGCTTCCTGTAGTATGTTGAAAGAAAAGAATTTGTAAAATGAGTATTGGGCTGAAGCAATGAGTTGGGCAATGTATTTTCAAGATCAAAGTCAAATAAGAGCAGTGTTGAGACTCGAGAGTATTTGGTAGTGTGACTTGATGCCTATATATCCAAGGAAAATAGGTAAATGTTAAAAATAGATCCAATAAGTGAATCTTGCTCAGATATCATGAGTAGAAAAGATTATAGGTTGCTTGATCCTGCAAATAGAGCACTTTTGGTAAGCAGGTATGTCAGAGTTGATTAGGGCCTCATGCATGATCGTATTTCTGTGGCCACCAACACATTGTTTTTTTAGCTCAAACAAAAGAAGCCCAGATGTGAAGAAAGACCCTAAGTGGAGGAAGAGATAATAGAACAACCTAAAGACAACAGAAAGGTGCAAAGCATTTAGGATCAAGGGCATGAAAGGAAACTATACTTTCATGACTACCGCATCAAGTTCAAAAGAACTGCAAACTTCAAGGAAGCAAGGTGATTCAAAATGGTACGAGTCCATGGGATACGAAATGTAATCTATTATTCAGAAGGATCAGACTTGGGAGTCAACAGAGTCGCCTGCAAGGAAATAAGTTATAGGATGCAAATGGGATTTTAAAGAAAGTAAAAGGCATATGTAAGTGCCAATATATACAAGGCATGAGTGGTAGCTAAGGGATTCGCTCAAACAGAAGGTATAGATTAAGATAAAACTTTTGGTCTGGTTGCAAATATTGATACCATTTCTGTTGCATTGGATTTAACAGCTCAATGCATGTGTTTAGTACATTGTGTACACGTCAAAAGTTCATTCCTCAATGGGTTTGTAGAAGTAGTTTACATGCAGAATCCATAGGGATTTGTTAGGCCATGTTAAGAGCATCTTGTGTGCAGATTAGAGAAGATGCTGTGTGGTTGAAACAAGCTTCATGAACCTGATAATCATGTATTCATGGGTATTTCAGAACATCGAGTTCATGAGAAACTCTTCCAAGAAATCTATACACGAGTTTCAGATTCAGATGATACTGTCATTGTGATCTTGTATGTTGATGACTTGATTACGACAAGCAGTAAGGAAACTTGACAACCGATCCAAAGAAAGATTCAAGCAAGATCTTTGACATGAAAAACCTTGGCCCACTCCATTGCTATTGGTTATGAAGGTATGGCAAAAGTGGGATCAGATATTTTTATCACAGGGAAGTATGTAGGTGACTTATTGAAGTTCAGGAAAACCAACTGCAACATCCATTGGGGTAGGAAGTTACGAACCAAGTTGACTCAAGAAGGTGGTAAAGTAGTCGGCTTGTAGGTAGGCTTATCTATTTGACTATCTCATAACTAGATATTAGTTAAGGCAGTTGGAGGTGTATTTAAACTTTAGATTTATGGAAGAACCAAAAGTGGCACATTGGAGAGCAGCCAAGCGGATTTTAAAACACATGGAAAGAACAATGAGTTATGGATGAGTATATCAGAAATGAAAGGTTTGAATGGATTGCTTCTCTTGACTCAGCTTGAATTTTGGATCTGTAGCTGTATCATAGAATGACAAAAAGCATACAACCTTAGTGTAATTATATTTTTTTCTCTGCATGGGATCGACCTCCACATTTGCTTTGGTCTGTAGTGTAACTATATATATAGAGACACTAGTACAAAGGGGTGATGAAAGAAATAATGGGGTATATAATATATTGGAGTTTTGTAGGATCAAACTACTACCTTTAGGATAACTGTAGTGTAATGAAGCTTCTGAAGAATGTTGTATTTCATGCCAGGACCAAACACATACAGGTGCACTTCCACTACTTGAGGCAACTTTAATAAGAAGAGCAGATAGAGCTAATGTTATGGACAAAAAATGAACAAGTGGAAAATATCTTCATCAGAGTGCCGAGCAAGGAAACGTTTGTCAGCTTAGAGAGATGTCAAAGAAAACAATGATCCATTAAGGGGAGTAAGTGTCGAGGATAATAATGGAAATTACTTGAAAATAAAAATTAAATGTGTGTGTGTGTGCACTAGAGAGAGAGAGAGAGATTGTCCATAAGTATGCAGGAGATATTGCGCATAAGCCTGCGTGAGAAAGCATGCAGCAGTAGCAGATGATGGTGAAATTACTGCTATCGTGTAAAAGTGTGTGTTTCCCTGTGCAGTCTATAAGTTTTAACATTTACAAATTTTATTGTGTTCAAACTTCAAACATATTAGAAAGTGCGAACTGACCCTTAGACATTTTCAGATATCCTTTTCAGAATAAGTATTCAATTGGGGTGGTTGTGTGTGTATTGATGTCAGTTCAGTTACCTGTTAGTGATTTATTCAAGTCATAATTCAATATCATTTTAGACTGATCGCTTGATGGTGGAATATTAGGTACTCCATTGTATGGAAGTTGTATTTTTGAAGCTTGATGTATATCCATGTGCAGGTGCTCTCAAGTAATGAGATAAATCTTCTTCACAGAATTGCTTGAAATATTACAGATTATGTTATGTCTTTCTCTACACTTGAAAGTTTATTGTATTCATTTGTTTTCCAAGAATGTACCTAGTATTTCTGTAAAGCTCCTAGCAGGGACATAAAACTTAAATGTGCATTTTGTGAACTTATCTATTGATGAGAGGAGATTTTTTATATAGGGCATCAGTTGAAACTTGAAACATTAAAATCACCAAATCCCTTCAAGCTATGCTAAAGCCAGATTAGGAAAAATAAAAAGGGAAATAGAGAAACTCCATGTAGCCATTGCACAGTCTCTACATAACTGAGGCTGTGACACGAAAGGTATGTTGCATAATTCAGACCTAAAAACTTGTAAGCCATGTGATCTTTTCATTTTTGCAAAGCGAGAAACATGAGATTTGACAGAAAATTCAATAACCTTTGACATTGGATTGCATCTTGTCTAATACCTTGCAACAGACCATGAAGTAAAATGGTAAAGCCTTAAACAGTTCAGCTAGGAAGTCCTCAATCTTCTTCCAATTGGGAAATGACCACTATTTGTCGACACCTAAGAACTATCAAGACAGTTTCTCATTGAAATAATTATTTCTAAATAAAATTCCAATAAATTCAGTTAGGAGCTGAGAATGAACATGGATTTAGGTGGATTACATCCATCTCCAATGTTTCTTAAACCTTTATTCTCCCAAATGAAACAGTAATAAAAAATGTTATAACATGTTTTCAAACATTATATTAGTCACTACATAAACAGGAAGGTATGGCTCGACAGGCCATGAATAAATTACTGCATCATTATCTGGGCAGGTATAAGCTATTTGGTTGGAAATTGTTTGTAATCTATCATGCTTTTACAAGAAACAGTCTGCCAGCGATAAACTTCCAAAAAGTTACATGTTTTTGGGTGGTAAAATAC
>JASDQU010713913.1:33346-60401 GCA_032191745.1 Picea mariana | reverse complement strand
TATAAGTACGAGAAATGGGGAATAAGAAAAGGAAATGGAGGGATAAGGAATTTAAGAAAAAATCCAAGTGCGGAAGAGTAAGAGAGGAGAAGAAGATGTGTGATGTATTCCAAGAGATGAATGGTTTCAAGAGTTTAGTTTCAAGAAAACACATGGTTCCAAGAATTAAACGCGGTTCCAAAAAATTGGACATGGTTCTAAGATATAGTGACAAAAAATCGTGTGGGTCTATGAGAATAATCATGATTCCAAGAATTCTTAGTTTCAAGAAAAAATAACTTTGTCGCATATTGATGAAGCGCTCTTGGTTAGATGGAAACCTACATATCTTGAGAATAAAAAATTGGATTCTAAATATGTGAAATGCATGACAAAGCTAATATTGTGGGGTACGCAATGAACTTATAATTGTTTGAAATTTTTTCACTCTTATATCAATTTTTTTTGTTATTCCAAAGTGGGAAAATAGAGATAACCAAATTTAAAATCAACAACTTGCTCCAATTGTAGGACAGTAACCCCTTGTGGGTTTCTCAAAAAATCAAAATTTGAATACCATATGCCTTCTCCATTGGGATATGGAGTCATATTCTAAGTAAATTCTTGTAATTCTTCGTCTATAGAGTTATCTTCAAACATCTCCTCCACTTAGCGACTTCTTTGGTACGAAAAACTTTGACTGAAGAAACAAATTATGTACAAACAAGATCTACCTATCCTATCTTACTTGGAGGAAAGGTACACTTTTAGGTGTACGTATATTTCCAATGGATTCATTCACACATTGCACTGATCTGTGAAATGAACTCTGAAAATGTGAAACATATTAACGCTAGTACCAAAGAGTAAGGGGCACTCTGAATGTGTGTTGGATAAAAATTGAACCAGATGTGTTGAGAATCTAATGGGATTGCTTGACCAAGAATGATTTGAAATCATGTTTCAATATAATCAATTTTTGGTTGCTCAAGTGTGTTGTTTTCTTTGATTAGATGAAGAGTTTCCAATCTAATAAAACTTTCATATTTATTCTTATCTTCAACCACTTGCAAGAATATTTATTCATCAACAATGTATTGAAAATGTTCTCCCTTCATGCAACGATTGTGTTTCTATGAGGAGGTTGTAAAGATAGATTGTTGCTAAATATTTGTGGGGAATTGTAAGGTTTCCTTTTGTTGCTCATCAACAACTTCATTATATTCACAAATAAAACATTTCTCCCATGGATACTCTTATTGCAAATTCCCTTCTTTTAATTCTTTGAAGATATCTTATTCATTAAACTCTTCTTCTCATGAGAAATCATCATCATAAAAATATAATATAAAGTAATTATTTATATTCATCCAATGTAAACATTGTTTTGGTGGCTTGATATAAAATGGTTGTTTCATTTGAGAATCTGCGGCGATGTTTTCAACATGATTATATTGAATAAAATCCTCATATTCATTTTTGAATTCATTATGATGACTACTCTCAAATTGGGCACATGAGAGGTTGAAGTTCCCCTCCAATGGAGCTTGTAGAGGATGGTGTTCCTTTTGAATTCAAACTTTATTGCTCTCATATTATGTTTCAATAACAATATCTTAAAAAACAAATTCACATATTTCATTAGAATTTTCTTTTAAATCCATCCCTCCGTTGCCTTGGAGCAATATTGGGAAGTTTAATATATTAGCATCGATTTCAAGAACACTTATTTTGATGACTTGAGCTTGAGCCATTAACTCTTTCCAGCTACACTTTGCCTCTTGTTTCAATAGAAATTTCAAATTCATGGGAAAAACAATTGATAGCAAATTCATGGGAAAAGCATTTTGTTTCACAAGCATTGCCAAATTTAATCAAATGTTTCTCTGCATCCTCTGAAGTATCCTTCAAGAACATGGGAAACTTTTCCATGGACATATATGGAAAGGGATGAACTTCCCCTTCCAAATTAAGTGGACTTCTATGCAACCATTTTTTTTGTTTAGATACCCTCTCCCTTTATTGTATCTTGAATAAATCTTGTTGATCCTAGTGAATAAGGTAGAATATATTCATAGCATGAAAAAAATTCCTCAAAGGATTCTTCATATTGATCTTTTTAAAATTCCATAATCCTTTTAGTGAAGTCACCCATGAATCTTTCTTGAGTTTCAAATATGAATTCACTGGGGAGATCATCCTCCCAAATCGTGAATGGTTATTTGGCCCTATGCAAATTGTCACAATTGATTCATCATTTCAACTTCAACAATATGTATTCAAGGACAGTTAATTCATTTTGAAGATGGTTTTCAAAAATCCATTTCATCTTGAATCTATCTCTTCATTATTTTTCAAAATTTCAACAAAAATGCATATAGTCTTCCAATAATGTTTGATTATAAAAGTATCATATTTATTGAAAACAAATCATTCCCTAGTGGAGTCGCCAAAAATGTTGATGTTTGAATCGGTTATGATAGAAACAACAACCTCACAGGGATATGAATCCCCCTACGTTTTTATAGAGTTGGTACTCCTCTTTGGATAGAATATATCTCTTGAATATTTTGAATTGGGGAGAATCCTATATAGCAAACCTCAAAATATTATTTCTTAGATTTATTCATGGAATGGTTCTTGATAACCATATGTGATCTTTATGTACAAGAAGTAGCTTCTTAATAATACAAATATTGAGGAAAGGATTCAATATTAGAATAAACTATACTCAACAGTATTTATACAATGCTCTAAATCACATAAAAGTATAGGATACATCCATATTTTCTCACACAAAAAATGAAAGAATAGTTTTGATCATCTGAAAGAAAATTAAATGAGTTATGCATTCATAAATTGAAAGAATTTGATGGGAATACTTCAAAAATATCATGCTCAAAGATCCCAAGATATGAGAAATCATTAACTAGAACCTCTAAGTAGTTCTTTGTGTATTTTTATTCATAAAATATATTCAACAGTACATAAAATCTCTACAAACCAATTGACTAGTGACTAAAAAACAAAGATTGTTAAACAAGGATAAAATTCCCATGGATCCAATAGACTATACTAGATTACATCTGACAATCGTGCATATATATCTATGAATACTCCATGATCATATAAGAAAAGTCTTGGAAGAATACAAGAAAAACACTCAAGATCTCAACCTTATACCTAGTTTAGAAATATGAATAAAAAACCTTAGGAAATTGGTGTAGAAGAAGAAGAATAGAGAATATAGAGATATATGTTTTCTGATCATAATCTTGGCTGCATTTTGATGGTTGGACCCTTCTATTCTGATCTTCTACCATGATAATGAAACCTTCTCTAACTGTTTGATGAAGCCCTTTCTCACTTTTTAAAACCATCCCTTCTTCTTGAGTAGTTAGGAATTTCTCTTTCTTGGAATAACCATTTCAATTAATTCATCATTAAAGTATCATTAATTAATTTTTATCATTGAAATTCATATCTGAAGTGGGATCCTTTTCATATTTAATAAAAGTTTTTTATTAACTTTTACTTTGAAAATTTTAACTGGATTCCTTTTTAAATAGAGGATTGTGTTTTAATATTATGGAAATGGTATTCAATTTATTGGCCATGAAAGCCAATTTATATGTAAAATTCATCATCTCATACTTCCAACGAGTTTTTATGAGCGCACTTTCGAGTTACGGATCTCAATATATGAGCTCGTGAAGTTGAGGTACCTAGCAAATTTATCAACACATCATAAACATATTGTTGATTGTTCTTTCAATTTCTGAGAAAAATGCCTTTTTCATCCCTTGAAACTTATTCCATCATCTTCCTCGTCGAATTACCTTTCCAACGAGGTATAATTTGTCCAAATCCGATTATTGGATCTCGAGATATAACCTCCAGAAAACTATTGTTCAATAGTCATCCATTAATTTCCATGGGTCAATCTTGGCTCTTGATCTTAATTCGTATTTCTCCTTTAAGGTTTATACTTTTATTGGAAAATATATATCTCGGATGCATGTTTTTGTTTGTGATTTTATGGTATATATTAAAATTTGATCATGCATTACATGTGAAGCACAAAGAGACTATAGAAACTAAGAGATTGGACCCCTTAGAAAGTTAGTTAAATAATTAAACATTTTGGCTGGAGAGTCATAATCCACAAAGCACCTAGTCAATGATGAGTCAACGTTGATTCTGCGGTGACTTAGTAGTGAGTGAGTCTTGTAATGTTCCCCAGCCAATATTTTCGCTGGAAACACTAATTGTTCATTGTTTACTGTTGTTTGGATGTGTATATGCAGGTCTGCTCATAAAATTATGTATTAGCTATATATGTTTGATTATCAAAGCATGTAGACATAGATATGAAGATGCATCATAAATAAGGACAAGATATAACAAGAGACACCATTTATAGAACCAAATAACACAAATCTGACCTTTATTTAGATAATATAGAGAATGAGGTACAATAGATCTGCAGATATGGAAGAATATCAAATAAAGCCTCTAGATGGAATAAGCATTGCAAAAAAATGCTCAATATTGAAGATATAAGCCTCCCAAGGCTAGATAATAAGTTGAAGATTGATACAATATTAACTTCCTTCCTTCCAAGATCCATATCCAAACCCCACCTTGGTAAACTCCGCCCTCTTGGATCGCTGTAGAAACCCAATAATTTTACTTTGCTACTGGAAGCCTACAAGTGCCCTGAAACTTGATGGAATGATAGATCAAGGCAAGAAAAACCCCCTCTTGAAGTATCACACTGAAAGGTATAGACTTGCTCCTCTAATAATTGAAACCCCAAACTAAATTGCTTCTTCCTGGAAGAATGCAGAGACCCAATAATTTGGCCTCCTTGATAGGAGCCTCCAAACGCTATATAACTGGCTAGAAGGGTAGATCAGGGCTAGATAAACCCCCAGGTGAAGTCTCTGGTTGAATACTGAAGATCTACTTCTCCGACTTGTTAAACCCCATTATGTAGTGCACCCTCCTAGATGACTACAGAGACCCAAAAATTCGGTCTCACTGATAGAATCCTCCAAATGATATGAAAGTTGTTGAGAATGTAGATCGAGGCAAGACAAACCCACTAGTGAAGTATCCAGCTGAATGATGAAGATCTGCTCCTCCAAACTGACTAAATCTATTTCCACAATGTGCCCTCCTTCTCTCCAACTCCTGCCAAGCTCCAGTAAATCAAATGGCAAGTAAGCCTCTCTCCAAATATGCTAGGAATGATGGTTGAGGCCCTATAGAAAAAACCGTGATGCCCAATAATCCAAAAACCTCCTCTATCTCTTGGATCAAACCTTTCTTCCTTCAATGATGTGCCCCCCTTGCTAAAANATGGTGTGGGTGGAGTATTGCATCCCCAAGATCAAGCTTGTATCAAGAGAGGTGGGATCTTTCACCACCGAGTTGATCTCTAGGGTTTGTAGTCTCAAAAACCTCAAAATTGTTTGTGCTCAAGAGCCCAAATACAAAATGTAATAATAATCCATAGTGAATGAGAAGTGTGCCCTTCCTTTCTTTTATACTCCAATTATATTTCTCTATTGAGTTATCTAACCTCTAGGGTTAACTCCTGGGTTTTCCTTACATGCTCTTTTCTTTCCTTTAGTTACTGTTTCTTCCCAAAGTCAACTCAATAATATAACATTGTGCTAAGGTAATGGATTTTGGTTGACTTTGTCCCCATAATGCATGAGACTATAGTCTAGTGGCGACAACTAGACTACTAAGTCTCTCCAACCGTCTTCATCAAGAGGTGGGGGACATTACAATCTTCCCTTCTAGAAATTTCTTTCCCACAAGCAATTATGAACCTGTCTCCTATAGCACATGTTCACTTTCCGAAGTAGCATCCTTAATAGGTAAATTCTTCCACTTGAACAAATATTCCTTGATGCTCCTCTTCCTTAATTTCTTTTCACGAACTTCTAGTATCTCTTCTGGTACCAGTATTAATTGTCATTCTTCATCCAAGGGTGGAAGTTCCTCAATAGGAATGATGTGTTTGCCTATGGTTCTTTTCAAGCATGAAACATGGAAAACATTGTGTATTTTTCTGCCCTGTGGTAGATTAAGCTCATATTTCACGACCCCTACTATTTTGTTGACCCTGTATGGTCCAAAGAAGAAGGGTTGGATATTTTCTGTGCCACTTCTCTTAATGTATTCTTGCATGTATAATTGAAGCCTCAATTAAACCAAATCACCAACCTCAAATGTGAACTCCACCTTGTGCTTGTCTGCCTAAACATTTTGTTGATTTTTTGCCCTTTACAGGTGGTCCGTAAGTTCTCTGAGTATATCCTGACTCTGTCGAATCCAATGCTAAACCATAGGAGCCTTGTTTTCACCAAATACAATCTCCACAAAGGATAGGGGATCATAACTGTATAAGGCTCTGAATGGTGGCATACCAATAGGCATATGATGGGTGGTGTTATAGAAATATTCCCCCAAATGAAGCCACATAACCCATGCCTTTTGCTGCCCTGACACATAATTTTGGAGGTATCCCTCTACCCATTTGTTGACTATCTCTGTGTTGCCATCAGTTTGAGTATGGTAGTTGGTGCTAGGGGTTAAGGTCATACCTACCAAACCGAATAGTTCCTACCAAAAGGTGCTCATGAATCGATTGTCCCTGTCACTAACAATGGTCTTGGGTAGACCATGTAATCTGAAAACCTCCCTGAAGAACAATTCGGCTACCTAGGTTGCACTATAGTTTTTGGAAATGGTGAAAAAATGTGCAAACTTGGTTAACTTGTCTACCACCACAAAAATGAAATCTTTGCCCTGTGTTTTGGGCAACCCTGTGATGAAATACATAGATATGCTTTCCCATTTATGCTCAGGGATGGGTAGTGGTTGTAGTAATCCTGCTGGATGGGTCTGCTCATCCTTTTTTACTTGAATAGTGGTGCATTCCTTGATGTGGCGCATCACATCTTCCTTCAAACCTTTCCAAGAAAATATTTCGCTTATATTTCGGTATGTCTTGATGAACCCTTGATGTCCTGCCACCGGTGAATCATCCCATGCTTGTAGCACCTTGGCTTTAAAGGTTGACTTGGGAACCAAGAATATTCGACCCTTGTAATATATGATGTCATCCATAATTCATCTTGCACCTGTCCATCCATCAATTCACATGCAAATTGGTTCTTTGAGTATCCCACCAAAAGGTGGGCCTTCCAATCAATTGAGATGTCAGTCATAGCATAAATTGATGGTCTCATGGATAATGCATTTGCCACCACATTATTCTTCCCTTTGACAAACTCAATGTCAAATTCATAATCCTGTATCTTGCTAACCCACTTATGTTGCATCTCATTTAAGTCCTTTTGATCCAAAAATTACTTGAGACTGTTGTGATCTGTCCTCACTACAAATTTCGCTCCTACTAAATATTGCCTGAATTTATCCAATGCATGCATGATGGTCAGCATCTCTTTGTCATAGATGGTGTAGAGAAGCTTAGGACCCCTCAATTTTCATCTTTCATAGAAAACAGGGTGTCTATTCTGCATAGGCACTGATCCAATTCCATCCCATGAGGAATCACACTCCACTATAAAGGTTTGTGAAAAATTTGATAGAGCCAAGACTGGTGATGAACGCATCACCTTTTTAATTTTTTCAAAATTCAATTGTGCCTCTAGAATCCACTTGAAGGATCCCTTCCTAGTCAAATAGATCAAAGGTGCACAAATTTGATAGAAGCCTTTGACAAACCTTCTGTAATAGCAATATATGCCAAGAAACCTCTTCAATTATGTGAGGGTCTTAGGTGTGGGCCAGTCAAATATAGCTTGTATGTTCTCTTGGTGTACCTATACCCATTTCACCCCAATGATGTGTCCCAAATAGAGGACCTTTTTCATTCCAAATTCACATTTGGATTCCTTATCATACAAATATTTCCCTTCCATGATAGCCATAATCTGTTCTACATGTTAAAGATGCTCCTCCCAAGTCTTGCTATAGATCAACAAGTCATCAAATAATATTAAGAAGAACTTCCTTAATTTCTTGTTGAAGACATGGTTCATTCAATATTGGAAGGTGGTTGGCACATTAGTCATCCCAAAAGGAATCACTAAGAATTCATAATGACCGTAGTGACGTCTGAAAGCAATCTTGGGTACATATTGCTACCTCATCTTTATTTGATGATAACCAAAGCGCAAGTCAATCTTTGTGAGGTATACAACCCCATGAAGCTAATCCAAAAGCTCATCAATTCTAGGGATGGGATATATGTTCTTTATTGTCTTCTTATTCAAAGCCCTGTAATCAATGTACATGCACATGGTCCCATCCTTATTTTTGACTAGCACCATTGAAGATGCAAAGGGACTAGAACTTGGCCTAATGTGGCCCATGTCTAACAGTTATTTAATATCCTTATCGATATCATCTTAGTATTTATTTGGGTGTGTGTAGGGAGTGGTGATGACATGTTTCTCTCCCTCCTCCAACTCTATGATGTGCTCAAACCCCCTATCTAGTGGTGCTCCTGGTGGGATGGGATCAAAGACTTTGTTGTGCATGTTGATGATCCTATGAATCTCTAGTGAGTAATGAGTCTCCCATTTCTTATCTACCCAAACTGATATTCTACATTCGGCTTCATATGCAATGTCTTCTCTCCTGAAAATGGCCTCCATGGACTTTGTTGTAACCACCCTAGGTGTGTTTCCTGTCATGCCCCTAAGAACCACCTTTTTCCCATTTTCCTCTGTGAAGGACATCTCCATGGTCTTGTAGTTTGTAGTGATTGGCCCCAACATACTAAGCCATTGAAGTCCAAGGATGACATTAGTGTCTGGAAGGTCCATCACATAGAAGTCTTGTGCCAAATCATGTCTACCCAATGTAAGCTTCATCCCCAGAATATACCTGTCATAGGGCATAGTGTGCCCCCCTGCCACTTCCACCCTGAATCCTTCAAATTCAATAGTAGGTATGTGTCTTCTTTGTAGTAGGGTTGAATCAATGAAGTTGTGTGAAGCACCCCCATCAATGAGAAATAAAACTTTATGCCCCTGTAACACCCCTCTCATCCTGAAGGTGTTGAATTTGGGTACCCCACTAATAGATTCCAATGCTACCTTTTCATTTGTTGCAAGGTCATGACTTTCATCTTCATCTTTAGCATTTTTGGTGGGATCTACCTCCATGTTCTATAGGTGGTCAAAACCTTCATATTCCTCATCATCAAAAAACACTTCAATGTAGTGTGCCTTGCCTTTTTCCATACACTTGTGTGTTAGGTCCCAAGGCTCTTTGCAAGTATAGCACAACTACTTCCTCCTCAATTCCCTCCTAGTGGTTTCATCCATTCTACCCGTTCCTCTTTCAAACCCCCTTTGGTATCTTCCCCCTTGGTTCATGGGAGGTCTTTGGTCTCTTCCCCCTATGTTTAGAGGCATTCTAGGGGTAAATCTAGTCTTCGATGTTGATCCCAAGTACCTTCTCTTCCATATAGAATCATGTAAGTTGGTAGGCTTAAAATCCATTACGCAAACCCTTAAGGGTTCCATCAATCCCTCTATGAAGAGCATCATCAGTATCGCTTGAGACACATCCTGCACCATAACTGTTATCCTCTGAAAATCCTCTATATATACCTTTGGTGACCATGTCTACTTGAGTTGGGTCAGTTCCCTGAAATATAGCTCTGGATCCCCCTAGTCAAATATGTCAATAAGCCTCTGTGTAAACTCTGTGTAAGCAGTGATCTGATTGTGGCCTAGTGTAGTTAACCCATGGTACCACAAGTCATGAGATTTTCCTTCCAAGTACATGGTGGAAAACATGATGGAATCCATCTCTCTCATTGGGTTAAGTTTTAGGTAGGTATCAAGTTTCTACACCCAAGCTTGTGTAGTCACCTTGGAAGATCCATCAAAGTATGGGATTTCCATCTTATCTTCCCTGCGCTCTAGTTCATAGTTATTCATGTGATACATTTTGGGTTTACCCCTAAATTTGATCCCATAATATTGATCCAGTGTGATTTGTCTTTGGATCCCTGCGCTCAGTGAGTTATATTCCCTATCATACTACTCAAAATTATCCTCAATCTCATCTTGGTAGTTTTGTTGTGTCTGGTTATCCAAGAATGATGGTAGGTAGGGCCTAGGGGTAGTTCTAATGTGTGTTATCCCCTTAGGAGATCCTCCTCCAAAACTATTCCCCTTGGTGTGGTAGTGAAATTTCTGCTCCTGATGAGGTCTAGTCTCCCCATGAGACCCATTGGCTTCTCTATTTGCATATATTTTTGGCCCCTTTCCTGCATGGGACAAATGTAACAGGACCTGCAAGATCTTATCCTGACTGGAATTTACCGTCTCCAAGGTATCCTTCAACTCAAACTGCCCCCTATGCATTGCCTCCTGGTTTTCTTGTAGATGGTGCACCAGTGCACTTTTTGTCTGGCGTATGGATTGTTGTAAATCTTTTGCAAAGCTTTCTAGGACTTGTGGCTCAATGTCCTCACCTGAACCTTCCATGTCTGCCTCTAGTTCAATATCTGCTTTTTGTCTCTTCCCATATAGATGCCACTGAATTTATCCATGCGCTAATCGCCACTAGCTTGGAGGATCAATGCTCTGATACCACTGTAATGTTCCCAAGCCAATTTTTTCACTGGAAACACTAATTGTTCATTGTTTACTGTTGTTTGGATGTGTGTATGCAGGTTTGCTCATAAAGTTGTGTATTAGTTTTATATGTTTGATTATCAAAGCATGTAGACATATATCTGAAGATGCATCATAAAGAAGGACAAGATATAACAAGAGACAGTAGTCATAGAACCAAATAACACAGATCTGACCTTTATTTAGATAATATAGAGAATCTGGTACAACTAATCTGTAGATCTGGAAGAATATCAAATAAAGCCTCTAGATTGAATATGAGTTGCTACAAAATGATCAAGACTAAATATATAAGCCTTCCAAGGCTACATAATAAGTTAAATATCGATACAAGATTAACTTCTTTCCTTCCAAGATCCAAATCCAAATCCCCCTAGGTAAATTTTGCCCTTCTAGATGGTTGTAGAAACCCAATAATTTGTCCTTGCTTCTTGAAGCCTCCAAATGCCCTGAAATTGGATGGAATGATAGATTGGGGCAAGATAAACCCCCTCCTAAAGTCTCATACTGAAAGGTAGAAATCTACTCCTCTAATAACTGAAACCCCAAACTAAATTGCATTCTTCTGGAAGACTGCAGAGACCCAATCATTTGGCCTCCTTGGTAGGAGCCTCCAAATTCTATGTAACTGGATGTAAGTGTATATCGAGGCTATATAAACCCTTGGGTGAAGTCTCTGGCTGAATACTGAAGATTTTCTCATCCAAATAGCTAAACCCCCTATTGCAGTGTGCCCTCCTCGATGACTGTAGAGACCCAAGATTTCGGCCTCGGTGCTAGGAGCCTCCAAATTATATGAAACTTGTTGAGAATGTATATCGGGGAAAGACAAACCCCCTGGTGAAGTCTCCAGCTAAATGATGAATATCTACTCCTCCAAACTGACTAAATCTCTTTCCACAATGTGCCCTCATTCTCTACAACTCTTGCCAATATCTAGTAAATCAAATGGAAAGTAAACCTTTCTCCAAATATGCTAGGAATGATGGTTGAGGCCATACAGAGAAAACCCAGATGCCCAATAATAAAAAAACCTCCTCTATCTCCTAGATCAAATCTTTCTTCATTCAATGAAGCGCCCCCCTTGCTAAAAACCCCCAAGGTTGTGCCTTGTTCCTTCCTTGACTGCCTGATGGTACCTGTAGCTATTGTAGAATGGTGTGGGTGGAGTATTTCATCCCCGAGACCAATCTTGGATCAAGAGAGTTTAGATCTTTCACCACCGAGTTGATCTCTAGGGTTTTTAGTCTCAAAACCCTCAAAATTGTTTGTTCTCAAGAGCCCAAATGAAAAATGTAATAATAATCCAGAGTGAATGAGAAGTGAGCCCTTTCTTTCTTTTATACTCCAATTCTATTTCTCTGTTGAGTCAGCTAACCCCTAGGGTTAACTCCTAGATTTTCCTCACATGCTCTTTTCCTTCCTTTAGTTACCTTTTCTTCCCAAAGTCAACTCAGTAATATAACGTTGTGCTTAGGTAATGGCTTTTGGTTCACTTTGTCCCCATAATGCATGAGACTATAGTCTAGTGGGGAACACTAGACTACTAAGTCTCTTCAACCCTGTTCATCAAGAGGTGGGGTACATTACAAGTGTCCACATAATTTCCATATGTCACGTTGTTATTGGATATTAGATCTGTCACATGTCTTGAGGTTATTCACTACCATGTGTCATCAATAGTTGGCTGCCATGTGGAGTGATTTCATAGGCTAGTAATTTTTGGAATTAGTTAAAATATAAGCTAAGTATGGGAAGTATGGGGAATGTAGAATGAGAAGGGGGTAATGGTAAGGAGAGAGAAGTGTGGAGCAATACAGATAGGATCAATCGAATGGGTGTGAGGTAGAGTCGAGAGATAAGGAGGGAGGAGAGAGAGGTGGGTTGTCAGAGGTGTGAGGGATGTGGAGGGATAAGGGATATGAACCTACAGAGGTAATAGACCCACATTGATAATAAATAAATAAATAAGGTAGGGGAGTGCAGAGATAAGGAGTGGGGAGGGATAAGGAAAAATGACTAAGGCATGTAGATTGGTCGGTTGGATGAGAAGGGGAGAAGTTGAGTGAGGGGAGAGATAAGGAGGATGTGAACCTGATGTATAAAGTTTAAAATATTTTGAACCTAATGTATGCTTTGAACCCAATGTATGAAGTTCAAAACACTTCTATGTATGGGAAATGGGAAAGAAGGAAAGGAAATGGAGGGATAAGGAATTTAAGAAATATTCTAAGTGTCGAATAGTAAGAGAGGAGAGGAAGATGCGTGATGTATTTCAAGAGATGATCCAAGAGATGAATGGTTCCAAAATGGTTCCAAGATTTTAGTTTAAAGAAAACACATGGTTCCAAGAATTAAACATGGTTCTGAAAATTTAGACATGCTTCCAAGAAATGGGGTGGTTCCATGAGAATGATCACGATTCCAAGAATTCTTAGTTCCAAGAAAAATTAGCTTTGTTGCATATTGAGGAAGTGTTATTTTACCAGCTAGATGCAAATATAGATATCTTGAGCATACAAATTTGGATTTTGAATCCATGAAATGTGTGACGAAGTTGAGAGTGTGGGCTATGCAATAGATTTATAATTGTTCTAAATTTTCTTCTTCTCATATAATTTTTTTTTTATTACGAGAAAACAAAGATACCAAATTTTCAATCAACACAACTTAAATTTGAAAACTCATATGATTATGTAGATTTAAATTGTTCTTTTTTATTTTCGTTTCTCTCAAATTAAATTAATTGTAATTTATATTAATTTATATTATCGATTTAAAATTTAATATAAAATAAATAAATATAATATAAAATAAAGACCATTATGGATGTGGACACATTTATGTATGAAAATATGTAATTAATCGATCTTAAGCAACTTGATCAACCTAAATACAATAAAAGACTTTCCTATTTTTTATTACTCTTAATAAAATTAAGAAACATCAATTTCATTTTACAATAAATTTATTGATTTTAAAGTTAAATTCAGTGATTTATTTTATAATATATTGATTTTAAAGTGAAAATATAGGGTCAAAACTTGGAGTTTAAAAAATATTTTAAAAAAATGATAAATCCAAAACTAGAAAACTATATTGATATATAACAAAGTTTAAGTGATAGCTATTCATTGGTCAAAATATAAAACCCAAAGTATCGATGAGTTAAAACACAAAACATTGATATCGGTCTACAATTTAACTCGAGAAATTATACTTAACCCAAAATACTGATCCGTGAAAACAGAAAATATTGATATGTGTACAACCTCGCTGAGTGCAGAAGTCATTGCAAAGACACGTTTGAATTTAGTGGACTTAGCCATGGTATCTCATTGGAACCCTAAATTCACGAGTACATGGTAGATATAATTCCATTACGGTTGAACTTATTACAATCACAAAGTACTTAATTGATGTAATGTGGTCACAATATTGATATAGTTTCTAGAGTCAAAAGTGGATGCAAATCCTTTTGGCTAAATTTTATTTCAATACAAAATATTATCCTTGAAAATGAGAGGGAAGATGAGTCAAGAAAGCCAAATTTTATTTCAATACAAAATATTATCCTTGAGGGAAGATGAGTCAAGAAAACCTAAGCAGTTGGTTCAAAGATTTTGATTTTCATTAACATCAAAGGAGAAGTTTAAAAAACAAAGCTATGAGAAACCAAAACATGATGGAAAGGAATTCAAACATTATATGGAAAGTTTATTAAAAGTATATATTGAGATTTAAAAAAAAACCATAATTTTTTTATTATTTAAAATAAAATAAATTTATATTTAATTTCCTAGTATGGTTTCCTTATAAATTTATATGTAATTTCTTAGTATAGTTTCCTTAATACATATAAAAGTGTAAATATATGAAATAGTAAATGTCATTGATTTTTGGGAAAATCTTTGATAATTAGGGTTAATTTGACACATAAATATAACTAATTTATTTTTCAACATTCTTCAAGTTATATTGTTAATGTGAAAGATATAATAAGGGAAATATTTGAAATTAGATGACGAATTCCCTTGACTTTTGTGAGTAATTTAGATAGCAAGTTTATAGCATCACATCCTTCTCTAAAATCTTTCTCAAACACAAAAAAAATATAAGTGAACAATATGAGCTTGCAATAAATGAATTATAATTTATATTAAGAAATCAAATCTATCCATAATTCATTAAATCAAACACATTAAAAGAAATATCTTTATATATAAAATGTAAATGTAACAACAAGATTTTACTATATTTATGTTATCAAGCTTTCAACACCCAAGTAAGGACTCCACTTAAGCCACTTATCAATCGTTCGACTCTTACACGTATGTCACTTTTTAATCATTAAAATAAATTTTAAGCAACTTATCAATCATTAAAATAAATTTGGGTTATAAAATGGACCACCTAAGAAAAATATTAAAATAGTAAAAGAAGTGTAGGATAATCTAGATTATCTCATTATTAATATTTTTCTATGTAAGTTGGATTATTATATAGTTATGAAATGAAGATATGAAATAATAACCAAATATTTGTATTCTTAGGCACACACAATAAAGGGTATAATATTATGTAATATCATTATATGGTATAGATGTATTAGACAATAATTTTCTATTATATATTATGCCTTATATATATAAGTTAACTATATATCATATTATTATGCTTTCTGTTCTTTTAAGCTAGATATAATAATTCTATATTCATGATTACATTATAATATGTTTTAGTATATTATAGTTATTGTTATTATATTTGTTGTTTTCTCCTAAGAGGTCACTGCTAGGTAGCTAGAGAGGTAGTGGGGGGACCTAAAGGGCCCATAGTGATAATAGTGGAGACTATTCAATGTAAGGTGGACTAGGTCTACTATATTATTAAATAAGGTCCACTATGATAGTTAGATATAATAAATAGGTAGTTAGATATAATAAATGTAAGAGGACTTCTTAGAAGGTTCTACTTCTAAAAGATCCATCCTTTAGAATGTTCTTAGGTTATGGTAGCACTATATAAAGGGGTTCAAGAAATGCAATGGGATATAAAGAGAATTATTGTATTGTGAGTGGTAGCTCAGTAGGAGGATTCCCCCTCAAAGAGGCAAATGAACATGAAATGATCCCTTCCATAATAGGATCCTTAGGTAGCTAGAGAGGTAGTGGGGGGGCCTAGAGGGCCCATAATGATAATAGTGGAGGTTATTCAATGTAAGGTTGACTAGGTCCACTATATTATTAAATAAGGCCCATTATGGTAGTTAGATATAATAAATGTAAGAGGATTTCTTAGAAGGTTTTACTTCTAGAAGATTCCTCCTCTTAAAATGTTCTTAGGTTATGGTAGCACTATATAAAGGGGTTCAAGCAATATAATGAAATATGAAGAGAAGTATTTTATTGTGAGTGGTATCTCAATAGGAGGATTCCCCCTAGAAGAGGAACGTGAACAAGAGAGGATCCCTTCCATAATATGATCCATTGTATGGTGTTTCCCTACCTCAAGGGTTTTCTATATTCTTGTGTGCATGTTATGGTGAATGGTTTATGGTTTATTCTTGGCCTCATTGAAGTATATTTTCATATCTGGTATAGGTACTTAACAATTGGTATCAGAGCACTTTCCCTGGAAAAAGAAGGAAAGAAATTTTTGTTTTTTTTGCATAAATTTTCTAGGGAAGAAAAAGAGAGAGGCACACTTCAGGTTCATATATGAAGATTTCTGAGATGAATTTGGAAAAAAAAAATTGGGTATTTTAATTCCTCTCGAAAAAATACCCAATTTAAAAAAAAATCAGCCGAAACGGAGTCCGGGAAGTGAAGTTATAAACATTTTAAATTCAACAGTTTTTCAGGGTTTTTCCAGAAAAGCCGCAATTTTCTGTTGTAATTTATTGTTCTATTTTTTGGATTTTTTCGTGACCGCGGCAGGACTGCAGATTTCATAAATTTTTATAGGGTGCTCAGATTGGTACCAGATCAGTGCGATTGGATAAATCGTTTTAAGATTTTTCTTTTGGTATATTATATGTGGTGTTTCCAATGGATATGCACTCTCAACTCAACAAAATTCTACACATGATTGAAGCATTCAAAGTCGATATACAAGACCACATAGATCATTATCACAATAGTCAACTATCATTGGCTCTCCTTCAAGAGACATATCTTATGACAGGCATCATGAATGAATATCATCAAGAAATGTATTCCTGGTATGATTTGGAGGGTGATTGTGATGATTGGTATATGGATAGTTGTCATTTCCGGGATAACAACCACTTCCATCTTTTATTTGATGACTCTACTCCACCTTCTGTAGAGAACATCAATGTGACACATCAGGAGCTAGTTATGATTACCAGTGTCCAGCCTACGTATTCTACAATGGTATTGTTCCTTCCATATTCAGCTTTGACAATTTCCCACTATGTGGATGGATATTGTTATTTGGATCCACATGATAGGTGTCAATATGGGGAGCATCATTTTCAGTTGGTTATTGAGTGCCTATATCTTCCATGTGGAATTCACATGGGAAATTGAACATGGGAACCTGGTTTACAATGGTAGTTGGACTAGTTGAGAATGGTGTCTTCCATTTCTCACTGGGACACTAGTTCTCTAGTCTACTTTACCACTATGGTCCACACTTATCCATGGGACCCTGGTATATGGTTTTACATCAAGCATTGAGGACAATGATTTCATAAGGGGGATGGAATGCTAAGTAGCTAGAGAGGTAGTGGGGGGGCCTAGAGTGCCCATAGTGATAATAATGGAAGCTATTCAATGTAAGGTGGACTAGGTCCATGATATTATTAAATAAGGCCCACTATGGTAGTTAGATATAATAAATGGGTAGTTAGCTATAATAAATTTAAGAGGACTTCTTAGAAGGTTCTACTTCTAGAAGATTCCTCCTCTAGAATATTTTTAGGTGATGGTAGCACTATATAAAGGGGTTCAAGCAATGTACTAAGATATGAAGAGAAGTATTGTATTATGAGTGGTATCTCAATAGGAGGATGCCCCCTCAAAGAGGCAAGTTAACAAGAGAGGATCCCTTCCATAATAGGATCCATTTTATGGTGTTTCCCTACCTCAAGGGTTTGATAGTAATAAAAATGATTCTTCATACTATTCTTATATATCTATTGTGGTTCTTTTGTATTAATTTATTTGGTTCTTAACAAAAAAAGGTCACCAAATTCATAATTCTGGTCAACGTGAAGCATATCAACATAACTCTTCTTTCAATCTTGCGCTTCATTAATCCTTTGTCTTATCATTTTCATTTGTTCTTCCATTTATTTGATGACTTCTAGTCCCACCATGACCATATCCTCAAGTTGATCCCATCTCAACAATGTTTGACACAAACGCCTCTAAAGAAACTCAAACGGTGCCATCTTAATGGTACTTTGATAGTTGTTGTTATATGCAAACTCTACTAGTGGCAAGAATTCTTCAGAAGAATTTTGTTGGTCCATTACATACATATGAAACATATCCTCCAAATTTTGGTTTGTTCTTTCTGTATTCCCTTCTATCTCAGGGTGATATGTTGTACTAATGTTCAGTTGTGTTCCCAAAGCCTCTTGGAAACAAGTCCAAAATTGTCCTATAAACATCGATCCTTGATCAGATATGATCCTACTTGGAACACTATGTAACCTTACAATCTCATTGATAAAAACTCTGGCTATGTCTGGCACCTGATACGTAATACGTATAAGAATAAAATGTGCACTCTTTCATTGGTAAAAATAACATTTCGATAGTTTCCCGTATAAATGTTTTTCTCGTAAACACTGTAATACCAAGATTAAATGTTCCTCATGTTCTTCTGTCATCCGATAATACATCAGTATGTCATCAATGAATACTTGAACAAACTTGTCCAAGTATTCGTAGAACACCCCATTCATCAAACTCATGAATACCCCCAGGGTGTGTGTCAGTCCAAATGGTAAAATGGAAAACTCATAATGTCCAAACCTCTTCTTGAATGTAGTCTTAAGAATATATTCCTCATTAATTCGTAACTGGTGATATCCTGATCTCAAGTCGATCTTGGAAAAAACTGTTCCACCCTTCATTTTATCAAACAAATCGTCTATTCTTGGAAATGGATACTGGTTCTTGATCATCACCTTGTTCAATTAACGGTAGTCGATAGAAATTCTACACGATCCATCCTTCTTTCTTATGAAAATAACAGACGCACCCCAAGGTGACACACTTGGATGTATGAGTACCAAGTCCAACCACTCCTTCAATTTCATTTGCAACTCCTGTATCTCAAGCATTGAAATCCAATAAGGCGTTCTTGCTATTGGTTTAGTTCTAGGTTTTAAGTCGATTGTAAACTCCAACTCTCTTTCAGGCATAAAACCTGGCAACTCTTCTAAAAACATGTCATCAAACTCTTGGATTAACGAAAGGTTTTCTAATCCTTCCACCTCACCCTTTTCATTTAGTGCCAATATTGCATATAACTTACATCCATTGTGCATGCTCTTCTGTAGCTATAGGGAATAAACAAACCTCAAGGACACTTCCTGGTTTCTTCCAACAATGACTCTTCTCTATACCTCATAATATGTCAAAATTAACTATTCTGTCTTACAGTTGAGTATCATGTCATGTAATTCCAACTAGTCCATATCGATCTCTATTTCATAAGATCCTAATATCATGACATATAGGTTTGGAACTCGAATTCATTTCTATGTATCTAAACTTGTCCTGTTCGACTACCTTTACCTTAATTCTCTTTAGTGTTGCACTAGAAATAAAGCTCTCTCTAGCACCTGAATCTATAAAAATACTAAAAGTTTTGTCGGCGATGGTACTTGATGCCTTGAGCATAGTGGACTCGTGCTCAGCCGGGTGGTTACTCACCACTACATGAATCCTATGGTCCTTGCCCAAATCTCCAACTGTAGGGTGTCATGTTGATCCAACCCCTCTAGCCTTCTCAAACAGACAATCTCGCTGGTAATGTGGCTCTCCAGATGTCCAACATCTGGTCTTCAATCCAATACTCCTGGTTCCTGAAGTAGAAGTTATTGGCCTACCAGCCTGAGATCCTGGTCTGTTCTGCTGAGCATGCCTAAACTATTGTTGTTGTGTGTGACACTGCTGTTAAGGCAATGGTCCACTATAAGGAGTCCTTTGTTGAGGATTCATTCATCGCGGTGTCATGAACATGGTTCCTTTAGACATATCTCGATACCTTGATGTTTTTCTGACTGGTGTCTGATGTTACTGCACTCCTAACGTCATATGTCCAATCAGTCTTGGAGGAGCCCTACCCTGACCCCCACTGGTCAACTCTTCCTCAGCTATGAGGGCCTTATGGACTGCATTGTGCAACATCTAAGGCATTAGGATCCTCACCTTCGCATGAATGTTGAATTTAAGGCCGGACAAAAACTTGTTGACCTTTAGCTTCTTCATGTTCAGATGTGGAACATACTGAAGTAGCTCCATAAATTTGGCCTCATACTCCGACACCATATGACCACTATGTCGTAAGTCATTGAAATCATTGAGTTGGTGCTCAAGGAATTACTTTAACAAATACCTCTAGTGGAACTGCTCCTCGAATAGTTCCCATGACACGTCTTCCACCATAGAAGAACGCTCCCCTTCAACTGAAATACTACCATGTGGACCTTCATGTTGGAGGTGTAGTCACGAAGTGAAAACCACATCGCCATGTTCTCCAACCATGCCTCGGTGGCTGAGCCGTCCGTGGCATCCATGAACTCGGGAAAATTCACCTTCTCGAGTTCTCTGTGAATGCTACCACTACCATTTGGAGCGCATTGTGAACCCTTAGTAGATACAGGCGCCCTGGCCTCATCTCTATCTAGTCAGTTAATCAAGGCCTCTCACATCTTGTGAAAGGACCTCATCAAACCAACCACATATCGCACAACAACCTGATCCTACTCAAGGATTTGTTCTTCTTCTCGGGGGCTAGATCCCTCTGGCATGGATGCTACTAGAGGCGTCACACCTCCTCCCCTAACACCACATCGTCTATCTCCATGACATTCTCTAACCATGATTACTTGCATGGACAAATGTCAAATTTTAATTAGCGATAAGGTCTAAGTCATAAGTTTAATACATGGAAAGGCATAACCTTCCAAAATCGCAGGTTTGAACCTCGCTCTTATACCATATGTAACATCCCCTCCGTTACGGTAACAATTAGTGTTTACAAAAAGAGGTAAATATTTTTTTTCTACATTAGGAAATTAAACGTCACCGCATAATGAATAGAAACACCATCGTCACATCATCCCAATTAATAACGACACATAACCAACGCATTAACATAATTAATAGTGGCACATAATCAATCACATCATTGTAATAAATAACGACACATCATTAAGACATCATCATAATAAATAATGACACATAAGCAACGCATTAACATAATTAATAGTGGCACATAATCAATCACATCTTGTAATAAATAACGACAAATGATTAGCACATCATCATAATAAATAACAATCCATAAACAACACATATCATAAAATAGCGAAGCAAATTCAACACATCACGATCAACTGAAGCAACATTGCTAAAATTCGATCAACATATCTCAAGTTATAACTTAAGGAAATTACTCATCCAACCTATCATGTATGGTTAGGACCACCAAGACACATAAGCAACACTCAAGTCCAAGAGTCATTTGATTGATTTTGACCACTTAAGATCTCATGACGGGTGACTGTTCTAAGGAACAAGGAGGTATCTAAATCCCATTAATCCAACATAAACCACAACCCGAACTAGATCATCAATCTCACCTAATCGCCAATAATTCAAAGCACAACAGGATATTCTACTATACTTATCATTTTTCAACCAACAATGAGTGTAAATGATTAAAAGGATATTTAGAAGGAATAATAAGTCAAGAGAATAGATACAATCTTAGCCTTATGTAGCTTAACTATACATCTCATTTTTTAATATATTCTAGGAGGATGTAAAGAAAGGCTATAATTACAATTTCATCGGGAGAACCCATGAGAACATCAATCTTCTTAAGAAATAATTAAATTTAACAACAAATTTTTACATTATGTATCCATTATATAAAACCAATAAGAACATTCATAATATAAATGATAAGAAGTCACATCATGCCACATCTCTCGTTAAGAACTAAGAGGGTCGATCCCAAAAACAATGCGGAAGGCTTCCAATGTTACCTCACACTTCTAGTGCAAGGAATTATAAGAGATTTTTCCCTAAATCAAGAATAGAGAAAATAATTCGTTCGTGATAAAGCACAATAATAATCTACTCCACTGAATCAAACTTTAAGCAATAATTTAAGTGAAAAAGTAAGGGTAATAGTACACAAGGATTAAAAACCAGGGACATGAGTCCAATTTCGAACAGATGGAGATTTAATCTAATCATCCTTAGAATTTCTAACAAGTCTACAGTTGGCTCAACTATCCTTTCCTTTTAACTTATTAAGAATTATATAAAGGGATCAAATTAAATTACACATCCAACCTATAAGAAGTGAATTCTTCTTTGGTGAAACAAGAAGAGTTCTATTTTTAAACACAACCAAATATAAAACCCCAAGAAGGATGAAGTCTTCTTAAGCATTACCTTAAGAACAAAATATTACCTTTAATAAAATCCACTCATAATAAGAACAATAAATAGGATTTTCGGTCGCTCTATCAGGTGAAGAGGAGAGCAATCGGTAAGGATTTCACCAGGACACTCCGTCGGGCGAAGAGTGTAACTGTTTGGATTAGGTTTCTTAGAGTTAAACACCAAGCGCGGGATCTGTTCTAACTGAGAAATCTGTGGGGCCTTCGGGAGTCTTCCCAATAACTCCATGAAGTTTTATTTCCTTGTTCCAATCTGTAACAGTCGCCTACTGTAGAGCATCCTTTGGAATATCTACCTAACGGATTCCGACCTCCTAAGTGCTGCGAGAATAGGAACCCCACCAACATACAGGACAAGATCCTTAGGGGCATCAACTGGAGTAAAGCTTCTAACTGAAGCACGACGGTGCAAGGATACTCAGGTGCGAAGGAGGAAGTCAAAAACAGTTGACTCGGGGAGAATCTCCCATTTCAGGAAAACGGAACGGAGTGAAGTAGCTTGCCCATAAAGGTTGAGCAAATCATGGTTGGGGTCAAAGGTAAACCTCGAGGAGCGCTAATTCGTTAAGCAAACTCATGGTTGAAGGTAACAATGGTTTCAAGGTTTAAGTGTTTTCATTGTGGGTCATTGCGCAGAGCAAAAGGACCTTCTTCCAACAGATTCAAGGGACCCAAGAGAAATTCCCAGCGACCGCGGTCCAGGCGCAGAGCCCATGAGCCAAGACGATAGGGGAGTGATCGGAAGGAATTGCGCACAAGCTGGTCCGGTTCTGTGTCGTAAGCACAGTTCTACTACAGGATAAGATGGGACATCAAGCGTTCTCCGATCGCCCATCTAAATCCAGAATCAAGGCAACAAACTGATCCTAGGAATTTACTAAACGTTCCATCGATTTACAATAGGAACGAATCTCATTACTTAGAAATTCGTTAACAGTAAACAAAGTTTAGTTATTTTTGAAGAAATTAATGTTGAAATCCGTGATTGCAAGGTTCTCATTTCAGATTTGGTATTTGATGCAGGTATAAATTCGGTTTTGCGTGCGGATTTTAAAGGTGACCAAGCGTTGGGTTTTACGCTAATTCTCCACAACTCATATGGAGATGCAAACTAGAGACGCTCTTACAAATTTCCCCCACACCCAACATAACAAGACATTCTTCTCAATCTAAAATTCCTGAACCATTCCGCTACATCAATTGCAAATTTAACAACGATAATTAAATTTAAAATTATGAAATGCCACTCAATGCCAGCAACCAAGACAAATTTGTAATTTGGGTATGAACTACTAGCAACGATTCGAAGAAGAAATCCATTGGATTGTAACATGAAAATCAACGAAAAAATAATTTCCATTCATTCGTTGAAATTGAAACGGTAGTAACTCTATAGAAATTCACATTCCTTTCTACATAACCATCAATAAACTTAAAATTTTGATATCAGAATTTCCAATATAGTTTACAACAATTTCAAGCTATAGCTATAATCTAATCTTTTACAAATTCAACGGGGAAGAATCTGAAGTTGTCCTTCTGCAATGGCACTCCTTCCAGCCTCCTGCTTGCTAATAGTAGAGACTTTATCGGTATCTCTGAACCAACGTTGCGGTACTCTTCTTCCCCCCTAGTCCCTCGAGCCACAAAGGGGCAATGCACACAAAACTAGAAATCCTCCAGCTCCAAGATTGTCTTGCAAGGTAGAGCCACCACTCTCTCTCAATCTAGGTATCCCAACTCTCACAAGTAAAACCAGTCAAAAATAATTCAGTAACCTAAATTTTCAATAACCAGTGTGATCCCTTTCCCATATTGACCATTTGTTTTATATGAATTCTCTCACTGACCCCCTCCCCACTTGCACAAATAATTCCATATTTTATTTTAATTAAAAGTCAATTTCCCTCACATTTCTCAACTGCGCTTCTTAAATCACTCCTAGTTGTTTCTTTATTCCCCTTATCTAGTTGTTTCTTTATTCCCCTTATTCTTATTTAATGACTGACACCTTACTAATCTGAGTTGAGTTAAAATATGAGTCTTCTTCTAGTTAAACTAGTGGCAGCTAGACTATAGATACTATTCTATGCGTACACATGTTCTCTCAGCTTTCTTCTTTTCTTATCTTAATTTCCAATTTGGTATTGTCTTGCACACGTGTATAAAATCAAATCTTTAGTTTTATTTCATTTTACTTAATTCTTAAATTGATTTACCTCATTCTTTTTTAATTTAGTTAATAATTTAGTTTAGTCTCCTTACAAGAACTTAGATTTAGGCTTAATTTTTTAATAGGCTTAGACTTTCATTTGATATTTACAATTAATAAATTTATTCTTTAATTAATTAATTAATTAATCCACCAAGACATAAACATTTTCAAGGTTTATAATTATTCTCTCAAGGTTGTCTAGGCCACCAAGATTCATTGACTCAAGTTTTATTTACATGACGTTCCCTTCAAGACGCACTTCGTGCTCCATGGGTGCCACTCGCCTTTGAATGGTTTTGGTAGTTTTTCAACCCTTGGAGTCAACACTCCATTCGAGCGACCTTATGAGAGACTAAGGGCTTCTAAGGAATAAGGACTTCGCATTATTGCATGCCCCTTAGAATCTTTGTGAGCATATGTCTTAGTTTTCCCTCATGACATGGTGGACCTCTTGAACTAGGTAATCGTTAACTTACAATTCGAGCCACGGTGGAAGTGCTAGTAGGTTGTGACAAGTATGTTGCCACACCTCTCCCTCAATATCGGGTTTTTGTGCATGGCCCCTTTACTCCTTATGTGAGTCAAATTAGCAAGCATTTTTCATCCTGCATTCAATAACGAAACGTTGCCATTGATCCATATACATAATCATACTAAATCAATTATCTGACACATATGCGTAAAATGAAATACTCAAACAAACGCAATTCACTATGTGACTCAATCCGGAGTCTTGGGAGGTCCATTAGTGCCATCAACATCCACAATCTATCAAGTGTCCTGCACACTTAGGGAAAACTCGTCAATAGCATCTGTCAATACATATATATCAAATAACAATAAAACACAATCACCAACATCATCATAAAAATCTCTAATCGAAACAGTAACCATGTACTATAACTGGATCACTTCAAAATAAGTGTCCTCAAAGAATAATTAAAAAACATGTTCTCGCAAGAGAGGGATGTTACAGAATCAAGAAGATAAAAAGACTCCACAACCAACAAGGTGTATAATAGATGTGACACTTAAGTGTGACATTTTGGTGTGTAACAGTGACTATTCCATGGACTCAATCCAATGATGTTTATTTCACTCATATAGGGGTGAGATAAATGAATCAATGCACTATATTGACGAGGAAATGCAAATCATGAATCTGAATCCTTAACCAGAAAGTACATGCCTAAATGATGCAAACAATTTTTATATTCTTTATTGATTTCAATGTTTTTCATGGTTGTAATAATATTAAGAATATATTATAGAATATATAGTATCAAAGATAACTGTGTAGTTTTATACAAGAACAAAGCCATTCATTGTTTTTTTGGCTTGCAGCAAGACTTCCTTAGGACTATGTAATGGCTACTTTGAAACATTGTTAAACAATATCATGATGTAACTTTTGTTGCAAAAACAACTATAGTTTTTTATATCATTATAGTTTACCTAGATATTGTTAAAAAAATACTCTTGTTTATGTTCGCAATGTGTGGCTTTTGAACATTAAAAGAAGTGTTTTGTTACACTGATCATGAGAATTGATCCACTCAAGGATTATGGCCTAAATGGTTACCTCATATCCATCATCTAAATGAATAGGTTGATCTCTAGTGTTTATATGTTTATTCAACAACATATAATATAATTTGGGTTATTTATAGATGAAAAATATAAAATATTTTCTTTACAAATTTTGGTGAATAATTTAATCCATTTATATGCAATAGTATGATATCAGCTTAGCTTAGATAAACGTAAAAGAGATTTTTGAGATTACATAGAAGTTATTGAAAATTGTCTAAAACAATATGTGATCCATAAGCGTAAAAAATATCTTAAACCAATAACATATGACTTCACAAAATTCTATCTAATAAGAATCCATCAAGAAAATACCAATGAAATATACTTCTTAGTCTAATACATTTTGATTACTATTTATATCCACTACTCATATTATTTATATCCATTACTCATATTGAAGTTCATTACATTTTGACTTAATTGTAAAAGTGAAATTATAGAAACAAAAAATGTTGATTTTTTTAATATACTTATACACAATATTGTCTTATTAATTCAAAGAATCACCAAAAATAATTTAAAATTACATAGAAATATACATATAACAAGGGTAACCTACCTTAATTAATTTATACGTGTAACGTTGAAAATACATAGATAAATGGAAGTTACCATTTCACTCTTTACAATTGCATTGACATAACCTCCATATTATTATTCACTTAAATAATACATATTTTGAAATCTTATAAATAAACAAATGTAAAATAGGATTGTACTTTTTATTTGCATGAATTGAGATAAAATTTTGAAATAAAAATCAATTATTCTTTTATTAAAAATGAATTAATTATATATATATATATATATATATATATATATATATATATATATATATATATATATATATATATATATATATATATAATTTTTTAATAACTCAAATAT
>JASDQU010713913.1:4002-20908 GCA_032191745.1 Picea mariana | reverse complement strand
TAACGTTCCTTATCTTCTCGGGATTTCTGGGCTTCTTGCCCTGCATACGCCACCCTTGGCAGCCCACGCCATCCCTCTTCTTACATTATTTTATTTCTTTTTCCTTAATTTCTGTCACAGTTCATTAAATGAACTCTTCAGTTTGATTATTACATAGTTAATCATGCTTATTTTCCTTTAACTGATTTTTCTTTGAAATCTTTAATCATTTACTTAATTTGGGTCATTACATCAATTTATAATACATGAATTTGGCCACTTCTAGATCTAGATCTCACTGACAACTCATCAAGGAAACATGACAACACCTCATCAATAGATAAGTATTACAACTCGTTCGAAGGTGTCTCGACTTTGTGATTGTATAGGGACTCATAATCTAACATCTCCCCATTAATCACAAGTTTGAATAATTATACTAGTAAGGAAACAATAACTAGCTTCATCTGCAGTCTTCAATCTAAAACTTATGAATTGAACTTCAATTAAGAAATGTATGAAAAACTACCAATCCGAATTCGAAACTTGAATCATGACTATATGATATTCTCATGTGTGAGGTGCAAGGAGAGATCTTTTTGAAGGGATCAAAGCTTGAGATTTTAGATTCTTCTATTATGTAATGATAGCAGGTGGTTCTTTTGGTTGACCACTAACCTATTTTACTTGAACAATGTGGTGGTTTTGGTTGACCACTACGCATTTAGAGAATATACTCTCTTCCTAAAGGTGTGGAGAGTATCGTTTTGTTTTATCAATGTACTGTTCGTTTGATATGTAGAGAGAATTATTTTTGGATTCGTGTTTCATTTTCAAAAAACATGTATAATTGGGTTGGATCATGCTGAAAATCATGTGGAATAGTTATTTCAAAGACTTTTTCTTTTGGCATTTCTCCATGAAAATGCATCTTTACCTATATCTAGACTAGAAAGTAAAACTTTTTATCTTATTTACTTGTTGATTCTATTTCCAAGAGCTTATCCAATCCTAATGAACTTATCACTTAACCTTCTTATCCTTTAAACACATTTCAAAGAGATGAATTGTCCTTTCACAATGCATCTTTACTTCTGCATTAAAAACTCATTCTATAAATATATAGATTTGACTTGTTTTCTTTTTCTCTTCCTTTCCACCCATTTAAATTAATTATCATTTATATAATCACTTTAAAATTTAGTATATAGGATTCAAATAAATTAATATAAAAAAATATCATTTATAAATTTCTCAATACCATTTAAATATAAAAATAACTTAATTAAGCAATTTTAAACAACTTTATCAACATACATAACTAAATAATGCTAAAAGACTTTTATTATTTTTTTTATAAATCATAATATAGGCTTATTATTAAAAAAATTACAATGCGTTAATTTCATTGTTATATTGCAATTTATAATAAATGTATTGATTTCATTATTATGTTTCATTTTATAAGATATAGATTTTAAAGCACGTAAATCTATTTTCAGAATTTTGAGTGTCAAAATGATTTATTGTAAAAAATGATAAAGCCAAAACTAAAACTAAAATTATATTGATATATAATAAATTTAACTTACATAGCTATTTATTGGTCGAAATAAAAATAGAAGTATATTAACATATAATAAATTTAATTTACATAGCTATTTATTGGTCCAAATATAAAACCAAAATGCACATCAGATCAGTTAAAGCACAAAATACTGATTAACCGTAATACTTAACACAATACATTATACTTCACCCAAAATACAAAATACGTATCGGTGCACAACTTAACCCAAGACATAATACTAGGTCAGAAATAATAATACTAGCGCAGAATTGACTGGACTTAGCCATGGTGCAATATATTGCTATTCACAGAACAGCAGCCTGTCTAAATAGATCATCAAGATCATTTTGGGTAGCCCCTGAAGGGAAAGAAATGCCAAGCAAAATGATTCAAGACGTCGCAGAGTCTACTCCTTGTGATCTTTGACGCCTCCTCCTCCTCTTGATATCCGACTGGAAGCTTGAATTCACGAGTACTCGCATCATTCAGAATTGCCACAATATATCTTAGAAGACGTTTGGACATATGGCGGCCCTAATGCAAGCGTATGGAAGAATCTTTCTTCAACCGTATTGCGAGAGCCAATTGCAGGCGGGATGCCTCACTATTTTCAATACTTCCGAGTTCATACAAAACCATCTGGAACAGCTTCTGGTTTGGGTCCGTCCGTTGAACCCTACGCATTTCTCTCATTATCTGGGAGCCATTCATCTGCCTCAAGAATTCTAGATAAAATTTGGATTTCTTCATAGACTAATTTTGAAGTTTTGAGCTTATGGATTCAAGAGCCAACAACGGAGTATTCAATCAAAGACGGATTATTCAATTGAACGGAAGAAATGTGTAGAAGACGGATTATTCAACTGAATGGAAGAAATGTGTATATACAGAGCCAACAACGGAGTATTCAACCGAGGACTGGTTATTCAACTGAATCGAACAAACAGGTATATATAAACGTATATCGAACTAGGTTAATGAAGTATCTTAAAGTAGCCGATATTAATGTAGCGAACATTAATAAAGGATACTACTTAATGGTTATATAATTTTATTATAGTATTAATTAATGGTGATATAATTTTATTATAGTATTAATTTATTGATATCCTAAATTATCTAATTGATGTGAGCACATGGTTAATATAATTTCTATATGGTATAGATTTATTATAATGAAAATTATGGTTTTGAGTATGATTATGAACTTTAATAATTATCAACCAAGTGAATCGAACCATCAACTAATTATAAGGGATGAGTTTCAAGTAATCATAAGGGACGAGTTTCAAACCAATTTACTCGGACTAATGATGGAAATAAGTATATAGATCCAACCCAAGAGATTGAAGAAGTATATTAATGGCTAGTGACTTTCATTGGGTTGTCACCAAGATAGTAATTGATGTAAGAGGCTAAATAAGATATTAACGCTCAATTCCCAACAAAACACTTGGTTGTACGAGGTCAAGGCCATGTGGAAATATCCATTGAAACCTAAAAGGGAATGCATTGCATGACCTTGGGTGCTCAACAACATCTCTCGGGGAAAAAAATTAAAATACTCGGGTGTACCTTAACTCGGATTCCCCCTATCTTGAAATAAATAAATTGCCAAAATAACCAAGTATTGGGCTTCTAGATTTTGGGATTGGTTTCTTCCCTCAAGGTAGTGCTTCTAAGAGATACACACCTATGGGTCACTAAGTTTAACACGACATGGCATGTGAGTTGACTTGACATTTATATTATCTTTGGAAGACTATAGATAAATATTTGTCTAAGACTGCAGAGCATTGGAACTCCAATACTTGGCATTATGGATCTGTAATATGTGCACAATTGCACATGTTTCCAATCTGGAGATGGAATTGTTTCATTTACACCGTTGTTTAGAAAGATATTTGGGCTAGGGATTCATTTACTATGTGCAAGGAATTCCCTACTATGTAATTTATAGCCCACTTTGCCCACTCTTAAGGTTTTGATGCCCGTGAACCTTGACACAAAGTTGGTTGTGCCATTCAAGAATGGTAGGAGTGGCGTCAAAGCTAATATTTGCTCAAAGTTCCAAAAGTGTCTTATTTTAAAAAGGTTCCTAGAACTTATTTTGTTATATCTAAATCAAAATGACATTTCACAATGTGTGACTTGTGAGCATCAAAAGAAGTGTTGTCTTATACGCATCATGAGAATTGATCCATTCAAGGATTATCTCCGAAATGGTTACCTCATATCCAACATCCAAAAGAATAGGTTAATATCTAGTCTTTAAGTATGTTTATTCAACAACACATAACTTAATTTGGGTTATGTATAAGTGTGATGGATTAGCACGAGTGGTTGAATACTGTGAATTACATCAAAAAAAAAAAAATTGAATTATCTATAAAAGAATAATTTGAAATATTTTTTTTATAAATTTTGATGGATATTTTAATCCATTTATACACAACATCATGATATTAGTTTAAATAATCACCAACAAGATTATGAAATTACATAAAAGTTATTAAAAATCATCTGAAACAATATGATATCTATATACATCAAAAATATTTTGACAAAATAACATAATGCATTAAAAAATTTTACCTAATAAAAACTTATCCTCAAAACACCAAACAAATATGCTTGTTGTTATATACATTTTGATTAATATTTATAGTCCATTACTCATATTGAATTTCAATACATTTTGATTTAATTGTGAAAGTGAAATTAAAGAAACCTAAAAATCCTTCATTTCATTGCTTGTTTTCTCAATACATAATTATACACAATATCATCTTATTAATTCACAAATTCCACCTAATAAAAATCCTTTATAGAAATACCAAAGAAATATGCTTCTTGTTATAATACATTTTTTATTACTATTTATATTCATTACTCATATTAAAGTTCATTACATTTTGATTTAATTGTAAAAGTAAAATTGAAGAAATAAAAAAAACTTTTATTTTAATGCTTAATATAATTTTCCACAATATATTTTTATTAATTCACATATTCACTAAAATTAATTTAAAACTAAATAGACATGTACATATATAAAGTGAAACTTTGATTAAAGTATATGTATAACCTTGAAAACAAATATCATTTTATTCATTCACCAAAATTAAATTAAAATTACATAGAAATGTACATATACAAAGTGGAACGTTGATTAAGGTATATGTATAACCTTGAAAACACATAGATATATGAAAGTTAGCATTTCACTCTTTGGAATTGCATTGACATAACATGCATAATTTAGTGCATTTACTATTATTTACCTAAATATTAAATATTTTGATATTTTGAAAATTTTTAAATAAAGAAATGTAAAAAATGGTTTTAAATGAATTCCAAAATTATAAATAAATAATTATTTTATTAAAAATAAATTAAAATAAAATAAAATGTAATTTATTATTAATATTTGAATTATAAAATTTGATATATAAAAAATAATTAAAAACCAATTTAAAAAAAAAACACATTAAAATTTAACTGAAAATTTAATTTATAAAATCGCTTCAATAAACTATATATTTATAGTCTTAAATAATTAATATTTAATTTTGTTCTTTCAATACCATGATCATTTTCCTTTAATTAATATTTAATATTATTTTATAATTTACATAAATTAAAATTTATGTATGTGAATACATAAATATTATGGTTAAATATAACAATAAAAATAACATTTAAATTATTTTATTATAAAATTAATATATATAAAAGGTAAAATTAATAAATTTAGTGTTTGATTAAGATGTCATTTACAAATATGGAAAAGTATTTTTCATTTTTTCAAGAAACACGAGATTTATATTCTAAAGGAATCTAATTTTAAGGAACCTTATGTTATGAAATATTTCTCCTGCGGACAGGTGAAATCTCCTTTGGATTGTAAACCCCTATACCAAGACAGAAACACTACAAGTGGCTAACATCTCTTTGAATTAAGTTTAACCGATCAGAAAGTGAGAGGGAGAAAGGGTGTGATGCATATTGTTTCGAAGTTTGTCCTCACTGCTTTGAGTCCGAGCTTGATCTCCAGACTCCCAGGTGCAACTTGATACCTACAATAGGAAGAAAAAAGAAACCACTACTTCCTACTCTAATTGATTAGGAAAAACAAATTCATCTACGAAGATTGAAGAAACAATAGACAAACATAAAATAATACACAATTTTGAAGGAAATATGCCAAATATATTCAAATGAGAACCCAAAGAGAATACTTACAAATAGTGGATGATGATCCAAAACTTTTCCAAATTCTCCACATTCAACCATTGCTCGAATCTACCAAGATAAAAAAATTGATACCTGAAAGCTTCTCCCCTTTTCATTTTGAAAATCCCTCAATGTATAGGCTTGAGAGGCACAACAATCATGATCAAATGAGGGATATGGTTGAGGATATGGCTCCTTGAGGTTAGGATCAAATCCTAAAATGAATCCCAAGCATGAGGGTCAAACACAACCAATCATATCTCAAAGGGCTAGTGCATAGAATAAGGTGGATGAGATCCCCTCTTTCTCTCAACAAGATCGACGTTACCCTAGTAAGAGAAAAGGTGCCACCTTAACATTGGAACTTCCCTATAGTAGCATACAGGGCGCCATGGGACCACCCTCAATATGGACAAGGGGGCACCATCCTTCTTAAGTCCTAAAAAATAGGTCAAATTTTCCAAGGGAAAAGTGTGTTTTGACCTATAAATGATGGTTTTCTTCCCCCTATATGACTTAGGGTTCATGAACAATTGTTTTAATGATTTCAAGGGGTGGAGACACCTCATCAATTGAATGCGACACTTGGGAAGGTGCATATGACAATTGCGACAGTGAATGCAACACTTACCAAGGTCCATACATCACTTTTGTGAAACTTGCGACACTTAGGGTGTGAAACACAAATGCGACATTTTGATGCGTAATACCATGATACATTACCTGAGATGAGAAAGAAACCCTTGAAGTGGAATGATTCTTTCACTCTAAGTTTCATGAGTTTGTAAAAGATAAATTGGAATAAATAGAAAGCACAATAAATGGAAGACAACATGATCTATCTAATGAATATATTCAAGAGGAATTCAACAGATGGTTTCAAGACCCAATTTTTTCTCAAACCCAATATACATAATTATTTTTTATCATTGAGACATATTGGTTATTAAAAGCCCCTATAGGTCAAGTCAAGGAGGAGAAGATTTCACAACAACAATACATTCTTTGTTAGGGACCTAACCTCCCTAACCCCTCATGTAGGTAGAATAATATATTTCCATGTAATAAAGGCCAATGTTATTAAGGCCTAACAATAAGGAAGAATAAGTCAAATGTAAGAAGACCTAATAGAAGCTTGTGCTTCTAGAAATATATTCCTCTAGATTGTTGTTTTGGATAGACATATTTAGTATAAATAGGAGTAGAGGGTATGAGAAATTTTATCTTGGATATTATTGTAATAGAGCTCTTCTCTATTAGAGGTTGGCCCCTCGAAGAGGCAAGTAAACATTTCTATCACTAATGAAGGTGTTGTTTCTCATGTTATGTTGGTATTATTCTAGTATTGTTCTAGTTATATCATTGTTGTTCTACCATTTCTAGCTAAAATATTTATGTTCTACATACTATTTTATATCTGGAATACTACAAATATTCTAAGGGGCGCACAATAAAGGAGAATAATTATTTCTTAGAAGCCCTTAGTCTCTCACAAGGTTGACCGAGAAGATAAAATATGCATGTGTTCATGAAATTAATAAAATGATTTTTAAATAGAAATAAATAATAACTTGAGAGAATAGGTGTACATAAAATAGAATCGTAAGAAAACCTACCACTAGTATAACTAGAAGAAGAGACATAATCCAACTCTAACTAAGATCTAGTTAGGAGACACTCATTAAATGAGAATGTGGACAACTAAGAGCGAAAATAGGAACACATTTGGGAATGTAAGGGAATTTGACTTTTTAAATAAAATAAAAATGGCATTTTCTTGTGCAACTTAGGGAGAGTGTGACAAGTGTGTGGGTGAATAATCATAATTAATTTAATCTAAAAAGTTTATTATTTGTGCATGAGGACATGTTTCATTGAGGAAATTTCTATAAAACAAATGGTGTAGAAGGAAAATGGATCTCACTTCTACTTGGTATGGTTATGCTGTCCAAATTTGTTTGACTGTATTTTATTTGAGAGAGTTGGGAATCCTAGCTTTTGAAAGAGTGAAAGCTATTCCTGGGGAGCTGAGCTTTGAAGCTAGTGTCTTATAGTTTCTTTTGTGTGGCCCTTTTGTAGATTGGGGAGCTAAGGGGGAAGAAGAGTATCCCTAGCATTGATTGGGAGGTACCGATGAAGTCTCTGTGATTAGAAAGAAGGAGTAAATGAAGGAACGCAAGCGTCAAAGAACATTCTCAAATTTTCCATCTTCGACGGTTCCAGTGATTTATTTCTGAAGTTTATATTTGGTCAATAATTAATTTATACATTTAATTTTAATATAGATGTAGGATTTAAACAACAAATTCAAGAAAACAAAAGTTGTTATGGACCCTAGTTTTTATGGACCCCGCCAAATTAATTTGCAGCCCAAAAATTTTGAATTCCTTCATTTTCTTCCCATTAAATTTACGGACCCTGTTTTGATACTTCATTATTAGCTGTCAATTTTTTGTAATCTTGAGTTAGAATTTCATATGTTTCTAGATAAAGATCTAGTGCCGATCCAGAATTTGAATCGAGTATTCATTGGCATTGTTATATCATATGGATAACAATCAATAAAACTGCTACAATGTTTGTTTTGATAAGGAAAAACTAAATCATATATGTTTATTGTTGGGTCGAATGCCCTTCAAAAAGAAATTAGGAATTTGTTGACCAATGTCAGCTTTTACAATTCAGGTTTTGAAACTTGTCGATTGCTTGAGTAATTTACACTTCGATTCATAGGAATGATTTCTATATAATCTTTGAAATCCTAACTTGAAGTTCATGATGATCGTTGAAGGCTCTAGAACCGTATTCGATTGGTCACTGGTAGTTTATTGAAATATTGAATCTAGAAATTGTGGTCATTGTAATATGCAAATGTAATTCTAGAAATTGATTTGTTGTTCGTTGGAATTTATGGAATTTTGAAGCTTTAAGTTTTGATGGGGCGTTTAAAGGCTTATTTTTGTCATGTTGATTTGTGTTAGTATCTCTACATTTAGTTGTTTGTTGGATCTAGATTGAAGCTTCGTTGCAAATTTTAATTTCAAATGTTGAACTTGAATTTTGTTCGGTCACTATAAATTTTCATGTCAATTAAAACTACAAAAATGGAGATAGAAATTTCATATGGTCTCTGTACATTTAATCCGGAGATAGAAATTCTGTATGGTCTCTGTAATTTTTGCAATTCTATCTAGTATATGCGTACGGCCTTGTAATATTTTCGTGCATTTCTAAAATAGAAAATTCGTAAGATTTTCGTGTAACTTATGTGCATTCCGATTTCGACTATGTATTGGTTTTATTAAAACTTAGTTACTCATCCAGAACTAGGAAATCGTAGGGACTGGTAAGCAATTTATAAATCTTTTGAATCACGATCTTATCAAATCACACCTTCCGATTTAGAATTCGTTTGTAGCTACAATCGGTTAGCGAATTTTCTGGAAACGATATTTTCATTTTCGAATTTGAATGGTAGCATCACCGCCTTAAATCAATTAAAAACCCAGACAACATAATTTAATTGGTAGATATTGTTAGAATTGTAAATGCGGAAAACACAATTCACATATGATAATTAACAATCACACATATAAGAAACATAGGGGTTTCACATGGTTCACCTAAACATTGGACTACGTCCACCAATCATAGGCATCGGTTGTCTTATTATTCAGATGATGGAGATTACAATAGACTTGCAAGTTCTCACTCTGTCTCTCTCTCTACCTCTATGGGCTTACATGTATTTATATACATTTACAAGAAACTTATGATTAAATGCAATCGCTATTCATATTCTAATTTGGTCTATTTGGTTGCAACCAACGCAGAATAATAGGATCCAAATCCATCCTTTAAGGAATTCGTTGTCACCAAATCCCAACAATCTCCACCTTGAAAACAATTAACCTGATACCTTGCTCCTTCCTTTTGTTCATCACCTTTTCTGCAAACCAAAAGAAGCCAAACATCACTACAACTTCTCTAATAAAACTGGTTTCATGATCTCGCTTGTGTGACTTGCACGAGTTTGGATTTCCTAAGGGGTAACTCCACTTCCAACATTTTTTCCACAACTGTGTTGTGAGACATATTTAATGATAGATCTCCTATCCAAGACACCTGTAAAATATACATTACAATTATCACAGACAATCTCAGTGTAACCATTATAGGTGACATTTGTGCTTCTCAAATGTTGAAGCACCCATTTCACTGCAACACTTGAATCTGTCACGTATCTGGCAACATCATTAGCATGTGAAACATATGGTATTAACCATTTCATCACATACAACGGACCTCCTACTGAACTTACACGGGACATAACATTTTCTTCCTTATAGACAGGACCTATGTTTGAAAAAAACTTATAATAGAAAGCAAGAGGGATAAAAATTGGTTTTACAATGTTCATACTAAACTCCAACCACAACTTACCATTACCATCTCTGTGTACTTCCATGCCCATAATTTGTTTTGCTGCTCCTTGATCCCTTATCTGAATTGTCCTGTACACCTAAGTCATTTTCTTACTGATTTTATCGACGCTTCATTTTGCATTGAGCATATCATCAAAAAATAACATCAAGACTGTGAATGTACTATAAACTGTATAGTCATTCCTACCCTTTGAAAAAATGTGACTCACTATGAAGGATTCAAGATTCTTATATATTTGCTTGGGTACCAATAGGCCATACAATGAATTTATTAGCATCCAAAAAAATTTACCATTGCAATCTTGAATCAACCCTTTTGGTTGTTCCATACATACTATATCTCTGTCAATGATGACCTTGTGAGAAGTAGGATCCCACACACAACATCCCTTTATACCACCATCATAACTTGCAGATATCTAAAACAAACAAGAATTCAGAAACAAAGATTTTACATATGGAAATGATTTACCGCTTACAAGTACTTGCAATTCTTTCTTGCTCTTATGACCTTGATGCTTCTGCCATAAACAAGAAAATACATCTATCACTTCAAATGCTACTTCAATACTCCCTTCCAACTTATAGAGGTTATCAATCTTTGTTACCTTCATCACTACTAAACTACCTTTCGACAATGTGAGTGCTCCACCTTGACTTGTATACTTATATCCACAAAAATCCAACACTCCCAATGAAATAAAATTTGATTTAAGCTTAGGTATATATCTAACATCCCTACTAAACTACCTTTCGACAATGTGAGTGCTCCACCTTGACCTGTATACTTATATCCACAAAAATCCAACACTCCCAATGAAATAAAATTTGATTTAAGCTTAGGTATATATCTAACATCCGTTAATTCCCTAACAATACCATCAAACATCCTGATTCTAATACTGACAAGCCCAACAGTTTTACAAGGAATACCATTTCCCATAAATACTACACCCTCATCAATACATTGGTAAGAAATGAACCAATTTCTATGTGAGCACATGTGGTGGGAGGCACCTGAATCTAACTGTCATTCTTCTTGATATTGTAAATTACTAGAAACAGATAAAACTTGATGAGTCATGCCTGAATTTGTTACAGCCAAATTTGCTTCCTTCATAGAATTTTCCTCATATTCCTTTCTCTTCCAGCAATCTTTTTTGAGATGTCCTGTTTTTCCACAGTATCAGCATTTTGCTTTACCCTTTCTGCGTCTTGACTTAGATCGAGAAGAACTTCTCTCATTTTTCTCTTTAGTTCGGCCTCTGACCAATATCGCCTTTGAAGTTGAGGTTTCTTGACTAGATTTTCTCCTCATCTCCTCAGCGAACAAAGCTCCCACAACAGAGTCATAATCTAAAACATCTATTGAGCTAAGGCTAATATAGGTGACTAGATTATCCTAAGACTCACGCAATGAACACAATATTGTAATAGCCTTATATTCATATTCGAATTTAACTTTCATACTAGTCAATTGAACTATAAGGGTATTAAAGGTATTTAAATGGTCAGCAATTTTTGTACCTTTTTTCATCCACAACTTGTACAATTGTCTCTTCAAGTAGATCCTGCTCGTCAAGGGCTTCATCATATATAGACTTTCCAACTTGCTCCATAAGCCTGATGTTGTATCCTCTCCTATGATATTAAACAGAACATCATCTGCCAGGCATAAACGAATGGTACTAAGAGATTTTGAATACATATCTTCTCGTTCTCCATTCGTCATGGATGTTGGTTTCTTTGACTTGCCTATCAATGCTTTTTGCAACCCTTGTTGCGCCAGTAAATCCTGCATCATGAGCTTCCAGAGTTCAAAGTTGCTTTTATCGTTGAACCTTTCAACTTCAAACTTCGAACTCTGCATCTTAGCGATTAACATGAAAAACCCCTAATACCCAACTTACTACTTATAATAACCAAAGCCTTTTAAATGTGAAGGATTAATAGTATTAATGTTTAATAAAAGGTTTAATTAATGAATCATTTTTTACCACCCTTACTTTTTATTAAAAAATAAAATTCACCCTTTTAATAGGAAAAACTTTTTACAAAACATTCACCCACGTAACTTTAATTTAATCCCTCCACCTTTTTTTCATGCAATTAATTAATTACAAATAAAATAAACCTTCATACCTTGAGCCCCTTTTAAAATACCATACCTTAAATTCACACGATGTCTTAAATTCCTTTTACTCCATAAAAAACATAGGAATAAATTAAAGGAGATCGCGGCTTTTGTTTTAAAGGGAGTCGCCGCACCTCACGATATATTTAGACTGGGGTGATGTTAAAAAGTCTCTTCACTGTACCACATTTTTGGACTGCGACGATTCCAGGTTTTTGAACATGCGTGAAGTCCGACTACTATGATGTCACACTCTTTCAGAGGAGAGACTTGCGGCAATGTTGAACGCAAGGCACCTCACACAGAGTTCACAGATTTCACTCCTGCAGCTCTTTCAAGATTTTGACGCTCCTCCAACCAGCGCTGATACTACTTGTTATAATTGTAAATGCGAAAAACACAATTTACATATGGTAATTAACAATCACACAGATAAGAAACACAAGGATTTCACATGGTTCACCTAAACATTGGGCTATGTCCACCAAGCATAGGCATCGGTTGCCTTATTATTCAGATCATGGAGATTACAACAGACTTGCAAGTTCTCACTCTGTCTCTCTCTCTACCTCTACGGGCTTAAATGTATTTATATACATTTACAAGAAACTGATTATTAAATTCAATGCCTATCCATATTCTAACTTGGTCTATTTGGTTACAACTAACACAAAATAATAAAATCTAAATCCATCCTTTAAAGAATTCGCTGTCACCAAATCCCAACAAATATCAATTTTAAAGTTGAATTTCTAAATCGTTGTAGATCCTATTTTTAAACTCAAACTTTAAGAGATTATTTGGGTGTTATCATTCCATTTTAATCTTAAGAGATTATTTGGGTGTTATCATTCAATTTTAATCCTTGATAATAAAAGAAATTGTATTGTAATGCTGGCATTAAAACTTATATGCAGGATGCATAGGTTCACTTAAATCGTTGCCAGATTAACTTATAGTTCTTTACTGTTGTTATTTATAATCGTTGTGAAGTTTAAATGTATCTCTAGAAGTTAAAATCAACGATCAGTCATCTACCCTTCTCCCTCCTAATTCTTCAAAGGGCATCGTCTTATCTCTGACTTACCATTCAGTTATTCGCCACTTAGAATTGGGAAACGTTATTTGGATTAGGAGAATCATCTAAGAATTAATCCTAAACTTTCTATTAAAGAGGAATTCTTTTTTGGACGGATACAACCTTGCATTTACCTAGTTGAATATTTTGAATATTAAATTACATAAGATTTTTGTTCAAGGCAACTGAAATGTTTCCCTCCCTAAAAATCTTGTGAATAAAATCTCATTATCTTAGTCTTGCATAAACTAATCTTGGTGTAACCATCATTAAGATTTCCTCCCTAAAAAGTGTTTCAGATTTGAATTCTTATTATTGCACATGCTTGAGGACAAAACTAGGTAATCCTTATGGAAGAACAAAAATATTAAACCTTCGAAGTGGAACGTAAGAAACATTCGAAGAGTTTTTTATGCTTTGGGTATCATCCTTTATATTAAGTAGTCTTGTATCTAAGGATAAATAAGGGAATACTTTCCTAATTTAGCAAAAAAAAAAAATTGTACGAGTAATGTAATATATTTAAATTACAGATGAGTGATAATGTTAGTATGCTTAGTAGGATGGTTTTTATACTCCGATTATGACTCACCTATTATAAAAAATATTTGTGGCTAATAATTATAGTTAGAAGTAAGTAATAAAAGAATTTGTGAGTTTAATTGAAGCGAAGTGATTTTTTTTTTATGATAAGGTTATTATGTACAAAATATGTGTGGCTAATAATTATAGTTAGAAGTAAGTAATAAAAGAATTTGTGAGTTTAATTGAAGCGAAGTGATTTTTTTTTATGATAAGGTTATTATGTACATTGTTATGATAAATGTAGTACTTCTGTTTAATGGATTAATAAATGGCTCCTCCACATCAGCATTAAGTGGATTCTGGATATGCTTCACGATAAAGGTTGTTATATTGTTCTTTCTCAATATACGTGAGTATTTCTTAATGAGTTCTTAAACGTAGTAGATTATTTTCTTGTTCCTTGAATAATTTATGACTAAGTATTATTGTTAACTGTAACATTGAAATTCAGTTTAGAATTGTGAATAAGGGATTTAGATAGTCACCATTTTTGAAATCTTAAATGGTCAAAATTAATGAGATGAATGATAGACTTACCATTGATTATGTTTCCTCGAGGTCCTAACATTGTAGGGTAGGTTGGGCGGTTATACATCCTTGTTATATTATGTGATATGATTTTCATATTAGTAATAGTGATGATGAGTCAACTTCTTATTATATAATGATGTGGATAAGAATAATATGTGTATATATTGATATATGCTATTGTCACATACGACTTATTATAAATTTTGTTTAAAAAACAAAAATATTTACCACTACGATACTCCCTTACACTACAATACTCCCTTACATTGATGTCATAATGGAGGTGTCATTACATTTCCTATTAGAAATTTGCATTACTATATATACTCTTTCCAATATCATTTAATGCATATATATAACCAACCTTCTTAAGAGTGTAATTTAAAGTTATGGGGTTTCTGTTGCATTGTATCAATTTAAAATTTTGATATTAGTGACAAGTTACGATTGTAATCATTCTTTGATTCGCCTGATTAAATATTTTGACGAGGTTACCCTTAGGGTCTGTTAGAATTTAACCTCAAATCTATGTCCTTGTTATTCGATCAGTCAGGGCTTATAGTCCTTCTAATTGTAGGAAGTTTAGAAGGATATGTTTGTGCGTAGTAAGAATCTAATCCTTTTATCATGATCTCACTATGTACTAGAGTTCAATCCCACACACATTCTCGATTTAATTAAATTTGTGAACCTTAAATTTAGAAACCTAGAGTCAGGGAAGAAAGTGAAAGCTCAGGAGGAGGAGAAACAATGGCCATTGGATCGAGCACTATGAAGAACCTGGACCGTCAGATCAGAGTCCAGACAATGAGGAATGAGCGTAGAGGAGATCATATCTAGAGCGTTAAATCTGAGCATGAGGACCAACAGTCATTAGATCCCAAGGAAAGTGCACGAGGTCTAACCCTCTGAAGGTGCACAGGAGAGTGGACTTGTCAACGTCTCGAAGTCCCAAATTGATTTGGGACCGTCCATCGTCAAGGAGGACAGCTAGCGTAAGATCCACAACTTCGGAGGTTTGTGTACAAGGAGGAGTACAAATAGCCGAAGTAAATCCTGTTCATTGATCGCCAAAGGGATACATGTCAGGAAATCGTATATTTCGGGTAAAATCACTCCGAAGAAATGGGTGCATAAGAGTTGAAACTCCTAAATCCCAGAGAGCTGGAGTCATGAAGTAAATCTCAGCTGGCAGATCAAAAGGGAAACGTGGTAGAGATTTGTTGTCCCTGGGTGAAGACCCAAAGTAAACGTCAACTATCATATCATCCGAAATAGATCTCAGTCGTTCGGTCTAGAGGACAGGTGGAGTGAATCTGTGGATTCTAAGTGAAGACCCGAAGTAAACGTCGACCGTCATATCATCTGAAGTAAACCTCAAGCATCTTATTTTCAAAGTGAATCTGAGTTGTCAGATCAACAACTTTGGAAAAATCCATTCGAGAGTTTCTCAGTTGAGATTTGAGATTCGCGAAGTTTGAAGTCCCGAAAATCCTAAGTGAATCCCAATCATCCAATCAACTGAAGGAGATCTGAGCCGTCAGATCACCCAAAGTAAATATCAAGCATTGGATCGCCAAGGTGAATTTGAGCCGTCAGATACTATCTATTCAGGAGAAGTTAAGGTTTGAGAGTTGAGAATTCTGAAGTCCGAACTTCCAGAAATCCGAAGTAAATATCAACCGTCCGATCAGCTGAAGTGAAGATGAGTCGTCAGATCTTCTGAAGTNGTCCAATCACCCGAAGTGGATCTAAGCCATCAGATCCAGGGGAGACATGGCGAAAATATCCAAAGTAATTCATAGCCATCCAATCTAAGGGAGACATGGAGAAAATCTGTGGACTTAGGGTAAAGACCCAAAGTAATCCTCGATCATCAGGACACGCGTCAGTGGATTATAGCCTTCAGATAAAAGACATTGGGAACAACGGTGAAGTTTGAGATTTGAGATATCAAAAGTTTGAAACCCAAAGGATATCTCGACCGTTGATAGAGAAGAGGGCCACGGGACTGTTGATCCAATTGAAAGGTCAACCGCCCAGAGTAAAGGCAGGACCATTGATCCAATTGAAAGGTCAACCATCCAAAGTAAAGGTAGGGTCATTGATTAGGAGGACAAGTGTCCACAGATCTTCAACTCAAAATATTGAAGTACAGAAGAGAGCAGGGTTTTGAGAGTTGAAACTCCCGAAACCCGAAATCGTGAAGGAGATCTTGTTCGTTGATTTTGCAAGAGGTTAGATCTAATCCATAGGTATGAGAGGAGCATATCTGAACCGTTAGTTTTCAAAGTACCGTCAAAGATCATAGATGGATGGTCCCATAGCATTGCAGGGATAGGAGTTGC
>JASDQU010713912.1:13953-27100 GCA_032191745.1 Picea mariana | reverse complement strand
GAACGAAATTTTTTATTATTTTATGTAGTGGATATGTTACAATATCGATCACTGAAATCCAAGGGGAAACCTGCCTCATTCTTCATGTCAACTTATATCATGGACGTCGTCTGCTTTGTGACACCTTTTCCCCTGATGGGATGGAACTGGACTCCAACTAATGCTGAGACCATACATGTTTATCATTCGAAACTCTAGGAGGATAAAGAGAAAGATTTCTTCTGTGAAATCTGCAACTGGGTGGTGGTGTCGATGCATACCATTATATATGGTTGCCCACCTCCCATGATTTCTTACAAAATAGTGGCTAATCTAGGCAAGATAGTTGACTAGTACATTGAAGAGCATTTCTCCTATATTAGGGTTTTTGGTTGTTCAGTTCCTCCACATGCTCTACTTGAATTTTTACCAGATCGATTGGGGTGCTGCGAAGTAGCACATCAAACTCTGCATGGTGGAATTAGTAAGGAGCTAAAAGTAGTACAGAAAAGGGTATGGCCCGCCTTCCCCCTGAAGATTGGTATGTTTTCTCTGCTGGATTTCGGCCATTCAAAAGTAGAGGCCGCGGCCTTGGAAGAAATCAAGCTGGTCAATATCGAATTCAAGAAGCACGATCCGCTGAAGATTGTAGGTAATCACATGGCCCTTTGCAATTTGAAAATATATGAACATGAATATTCTCCTTAGGACGAAGTATTTCTAAGAGCAAGGTCCTATAAGGAGGTCTTGAGTCGAGTTTAAGCTCTGGCTCCAGAAAAATTGGTCGAGTTTTATAACTTCCAGAAGCATCGATGAAATAACCTTCCTAAAGTATTGTAGGGAGAGACCCTAATACCTCCAGCTACACAACAAGTTGAGACCCAGAGCTTGAAAATAGGGAGCTCCAGTAAATATGATGCCCAAGAAAGTTTGGAGAAGACTGAGGTTCTGAGTCAGAAGGAAGACACCACATTGACAAATCCAACAAGCGATCACGCTGAAACTCAGACTGAGGCCTTGATAAAAAAGGGAGAAGAAAATACATTGTCCACACCGGGTAAACCAACTACTAACACAGCCGGTAAGAAACCATCCACTAAGATAGGCAGTCCTATCCAATCTATTACACCATTATAGTTTAGTAGAGGGAACCCGAGCGCAAAAGTTGTATTCATAAAAGATCTTATACCTATTTCGGCAGAAGAGATGCCTCCTTCAGAATTCTTCTTCAGTAAGAAGAGAAGGGTGGTAGTAAGAAGAGAAACACATCAAAGGTTGGTGCGACTGTCAATAAACACAGGGTGTTATTGGATGGGCAGGCCTTAGAAGAAGAAGACTTCGCTACAGATCTTCCAGGCTCATTGGGAACTTTTGCAACAACAAACCAGTTTTCAGTGGGCAACCTGAAGGAGAAGTTGAAGCAAAGGGATCTATTGGTGAGGCAGTTGCAGGATAAAATAAATATTGTAGAGCAGGAAGTCAGGAGTGAGATGAACAAGAGTTTCGAGCATATTAGATTTTGTGATACACATGAAATCCTACAGCTCAAATTCGGTCTCGACGAAATGCACAAGAACGCACAGACGAGTAGAAAATGGGCCTTTCAGCAGGGAGAGTTGGTAAAACAACTACAAGCCAAAATAAAATCCACTGAAAATACAACTGTAAATATGAGAGTTTTCCAAGATAAGGCATTGGAGGTGCGTGATAAGTTGGGATAAACACAACAAAGCCTTTTCACTAAGGTAGAAGTTGTCCAAAACCATTTTTGGGTGGTCGACCAATCCTTAAATAATGTTTGTTTAAAGGAGAGAGAGACTATTGTTGCTCGAGCCACCTTCCAAGAAGCAGTTGTGGCGTCGGCAAGAGAAGGAGTATCTATAGTCTCTAGGTTGTCTCCCTCAGAACAAACTAGAGGCGATATTATATTGAAGACCTGGGAGACTAACATAGCTGAAAGTAAAAGAATGGCTAAGGAAGTGAAGAAGGATTGTGAAGAAACTTTTCATTAACTCGACAAAGAGTCATTAGGTCTCGGAAAAGATAATATCTTCGAAGTCTTAGGACAAGTTGATATAGAAAAACATCAACTTAATATCAAGACAAACATGGAAGAGGCTTGTGCTGAAATCTTGCAATTAAAACAAATTGATATTACTCAGATAGATAGGTGGCTAGTGAAGCCCAGTCTGCAGCTACAATCTATAGTTTCAGAAGACAGGAGAATGGAAGTCAGACTGCCTCACTTAGAAAAAAAATTATATATGTTTGAGGCAACTGACTTAACATAGCCGTCCAAATTGGTGGTACAATTCATGGGCATGTGTGTCAAATGTGTTGAGCAGGGAAAAGGCAACACTTCCGGGAACCAATGAGATAACATGTACACATCATTTGTACAGATCATGATTAGAAGACCAATTGTTTCTAAGCTGGAGAAGAAGAAGGAAAAACGCCTCCGCCAACATAGCAAAGAGACAAGGGAGATGCAAGTGAAGCGTTTCAGATTTCACATTTTGTAATTTTACTATTCTAGAAATAAGGAGAATTCCAACCGCTTAGGGTTGATAACCTTTTGTATAAATACATGTTTCAAAGATTGAACAAATGGTTGCTTCTTGTCGAATGTAATTAAGCGAAAATCTCCTTTTGTGAGAATTAATACAATCGCAGACGAAGATTCCAATCTTTGTGCAGTTCGAGTTATGTTTCCCATTTTTACTCTGTATTTCTTGCTTCTTTAAATGTCTCTTTGATAAGTGAGTGTTTACAATTTAGTAACACAACTACTGTAATCAAACCAAACCGATTGTTCGTTAAGCAAGAATTTTTTCCTCTGTATTTGCTTTCAGTAAATACAAGACCTATAAGCTACTTGGATAACTAAATCTTATATCCTTTCAAGAGTGCATGCTTTATTTTCTTCTACTATGAACATGCTAAGATTCATCTCTACATTGATGCATTGTTTCGTTTAATAGTTTTGTAAGTTTCCCTCACCTCACCTGATTTCATAAATCGACTCAGACGACAAATTACGGCTTATGTACCATTCTGCTTTTATTTCCATTTGAGGAATTAAGTCTTATATAACTATCGGAAGAAAAATTACTTTTTAAAATCAACCTTTATATTTATGATGCCTTGACATTATGCTTCTAAGCCTTAAGTGTAATCTCAAGAACAACAAAGGTGATGCCCTTATTATGCCCAAACTAGTTATGTATATGCATGTTTCTCTGCTAGAATTGAAACATGAATAGGAAGTTATGGAATGGTTTATGGATCCCTACTTGGAACCAGATCAACAAACAATGACTCTCAAACAAGAAAGGATGCTAGGTGAGGTAGTTATGGAGAAGCTAACACTCGAAATAGAATTGGAACTTCCTGTACTGGGGGAAACAATTGCTATAAAGGGGATAGAAGGAACAAAGACAAAGGTAGTCACAGATTGAGCTCCATATCCAGATTCAATAGTATTTGGTCAAGATCTAGCCCCATTCATAGGAGATTCAAGTCCATTCATTGTAGATTTGGAGCCTCAAAATCTAGAGACAGAGGCCAAGTAAAAGATGGCAATAGAAGCCACATTGACCATGGTGGTGTTCCCATTTAGCTTTGTATGTTGGCACCTTTCAATTTATGTAGTAGTCATGTTCATCAATGGAAATATTTTTCCTTTTTGTGCATCTATTTTTTATCTTCTTTAGCTTCAACACATCAACCATATTTAAAGCATGGTGTTCACTTCAAAATTTGTACATCGACACCACTCTCTTCCTATGGCATTGATGATGTTCATTGGTGCCATCATATTTTTGCCTTTTTTTGCATGCACTTATGATCTTTTTAGCTTGAGATTGTCAAGATGATATATTTTTGTTGCTTCCTTATACACATGTATTTTGGATCAAGTGTTACTTGGAGCACTTCATGATTTTTTTTAGTCTTTTGCACAAGAGGCAAGTCAATTATCTTTGATTCCTTGAAGCACTTTAGTATATATTTCATGTTGCAAGCTTGTTAGATCACCTTTAGTTTTGCAGGATTCTTAGGTAGCCCGAAACATTCTCATGGATCATTGAGAATATTTTTCCTTTTAGAGCATTTACCGTGATCTTTTTAACTGTAGCTCTTTCAATGTTTTTGACAGTTGTGATGGTAGACCCTATTGCTTCCTTCATGTGTATGCATTTACAATGGGATACCATCTCATCACACATGTTGTTTTCCAGAGCATAGGTTCTTGGTTCACTTGGAGCATTCTTATGGATCTTTGACACTTGCCTAAAGCTTTGTTGAGTCCTTTCAACTTCAACATTTCCATCTTTTATGTCATCTTCCATGGATTATTCTTCTTCATCTTGTTCAACATCCGATTCCACACCAATACATTGCACACTAAGACCTTGACATGACATCCTTCTGCATCTTTGATTTAATCTCATGTGTGAAGGAAGTTTTCATTAAGAGGGAATAGGCATAGATCAACTTCCTTCCTTCTCCTTCTATCCCTTTGTAAATCCTTCTTCATGTCTTTGAGTTGTTGTTAAGAGGGATTTTAGAATATAAGAGACTAGGGATTACTTAAGTCCAACTAAGTATGTTGTTTTAGTGAAGTGTTATTCTTTAGTATGCTTTTGTACATTTTTGTCCAATGGTCACCATTATATCATGTGCTTGGGTTATCTAACTGTCCTCCTACTCTCGATATTTATGACACCTGATTCATGAATTTTCACCTCATTGGTCCATGACCTCTGTTTAAAGATCATAAAGGGTCATTTGATGGTGATGGCTTGACGTCAATGTGACGTTGCATGACAAAGAGTAGAATACTGGATGTAGCCTTTTTTTCTTGAGCAATAATGCAAATTATCTATTGCTTTGTGGATGTTTCCTCTTTGAGGATTTCACTGCATAAATATTGTTGTCTCTATCTTTGATTTGTGTGAGTTATTTCTCTATTGTGTTCCTTCTTGTGGTTGTCCACTTGTTGATTTCAACATCTAGCATGATTGAAAGCTATTAGAAGGTTGGTGGGGAAGATGGTTAGTGGAAAATGGGGGAGAAGATGGTTGTAAAATGATATAAGAAGAGGGATATGGTGCTATGATCCAAAGTATTGACAAATCCAAGTCACAAGATTCACTAGGTGTGTGAGAGGGAGACCTCTCCTAAACATTCTATGAAGAATCACCATCTATTAAGGCTAAGATCCTAATGGATATTTGATTTGGAATTTCAAGATATAAGACTCCACATTTGTACTTGCCAGAAACAAAGGAGTAGACTAGCCTCAGTGAGAGGATTGGGGAGGAAGGGTAATGGAGAAGGAGAGAGGTGGAAAGGAAGTCAATATGAGATAATAGGAGAGTTAGAATGGAAGCGAAGAGAGGCAGGGATTGTTCTTAGCCATGACAGTTTGTCGAAGGTTTGAAAAGTCAAGGTGACCCCTTTTATAACACAAACGTTCAGTGGTCATCATCTAAGAGTCATATTGTGAGTTTTAGAATGGAAAATACTATGTTTTAATGTGCTCCAATAGATCACATGACTACTATTATGCAACAAAACAATACATTTCATTATCTTATGTGATATTGTAGATATTAAAAATTAAATGATACGCTATAGGTGTGGAATTATGAATATTACTCATAGTAATGAAGAAATATGTAAAGTTGTTCAAACAAATTCCAACTAAAATAAAATAAAGACAAGAAGGAATGAAGGGATGAAAAGTGATCATATTACATATAGATGGAATCTTTCATTTAAAAACCCCAAATTTAGGCTTCGCTTGAAGAGGTGGAGACTTCAAAGCTATGCCAAAATTAACTAGGAAGCTATTCTTAATTCATTAATTATATGAAGGAGTTTCACATATCCTCAAGGATCTCAATCAATCGAAAAATAGATCAAGAATTGGGACAAGGAGGAGGATATTGAATTGAGTCACCTTTACCATCATGACATAGGGTGAGGTTCTTGTGTCGCAAGGTTTGGCATATGAGACTCTTCTGGGATACACCCATAAAGTTTTACCACTGAACTATTTCTAACTTTTTAAAATGAGATTGCGTTTTTTTGTTATTTTATAAAAAATTGATGGTTTCTCTTCATCTAATTGAAGAAAAAATAAGTTTCCATGGAGAAATGCTACGATAGACTTTGACTTGTTGTCTTCCTTTGTATTGAAATTCAAGTGCGTTGATCTGGTCACTTGCAGTTCATTCTCAACCCACTATCAATGATCAAATTTGAAGGATTGGTCTTAATTTTAGTTGGAAGGGTATATATTCATACAACTCTTCCAGGATGAAAAACTTTGAAAAAACATGCATTTTAATTGACAATAATAAATTAACTACACACTTCATTAAATAATGTGTTAAATAAAATATTACAATTCCAATCAAATTTATGCTTAATAGAGAAATTAGTAAATCCAAAATATCACCTCAACATTAGCAAAGTTGCATGCAAAATATCACCTCAACATTAGCAAAACACAGATTCAAATATTCAAAGATCATAAGCTTAATTGTAAAATAAACTTTTACAGATTTAAAGATGCGTCAAAATATTTTGTTTGTTACACTAGAGAAAATGCACATCATTGTATCATGTTTTTTATATAATTATGAAGATAATTAACAACATATATTTGAAGTATGCCTATTATCTATACAACCCCAAACATGTGAGTGAATTATTGAATTAATCTAGAAACATATATTTGTGAGCCCTTTAAGAAAAGAAGAAGTCTTTTCATCCTTCTATTTCTGTTTAATCATTATTTAATTGATTGCAACAATATAAACATTGGAATCCAAATTTAGATGACCCACGGGCTTTCCAAATCAAGAATGCATGAATGTGTAGAGATTTCATTTCATACCTCTAAAAAAGAGAAGTAGATGCTCCATAAATATGGAGTCTTTCACTATTGCATCCAATAGTAAACATACAATCAATAGTGAACACTTGACCCTGAAAGCAACATAAATAACTACGAATTAAAAGACACATTATTGGATATCAACTTCCAACAAATGATGGTAGAAAATCCATAATGAAATACTAACATAATTCAAGTGCAACAAGAATTCAAATAACACCTTCAAAGAATAAAAATGCTCTACAAATCTAGTTTAAGAACAAAGGGTCTTACAAACAATTCCAAAGAATTAAGGATGTCAACAATGCGAGGTTCTTGGGCATGCTATGGGTGGTTCAAAAGAAGGGAAATACCAACATAATTCAAATCACTGAAATCAAGCATAACATGAATTCAAATAAATGGTCCGAAAGAAGGGAAATATCAACATAATTCAAATCACTAAAATCAAGCATAACAAGAATTCAAATAATTACTTCGACGAAAGAGTACAAATCCACGCGCTATTGAAGTTGTAAGGTAGTGTAGAGAATTGATGACGACAATACCACCACGGTTTTGATGATGCCATGGATGGTTTGAGAAAATAGATAGGTAATATTAAATGATATTTTATAAAACAAATAAAAATAGATAGATAATATTAAATGATATTCTAGAAAACAAATAGGGAATGCAACTTTAATTTTCCTCTAGCACATGCCAAGTCCTATTTCCATCACATTATATAGTACAATTAACATTCTTCTTGAGTAAATAAAGACCCTCATAGTAAAAACAAATTGCCATACAAGATTAAGTTCCTCCTTTATTCATTTTCCATTCAAATCTAATATGATATCTAGATCCCACTCAAACATTTATGTGCTCTCTTTCAAAAATTATAGAATCAATGTAGTGTGAAAGGGAGGCCATTTGATTCTAGAGTTATAACTTTTCACTATTAATATTATAACCCTAAGTAGTATCATGCATTTACTATGCACAAAGTTAGGATGATGACTTCTTAGCTCGAGCTCCTGCTTCAAAACTTGAATACAAGGTGTAACCTAAAAAAATTAATCTATGGATGTGTCACTCAATGAAGACATGCAGAAGACAAGACATACAAGTGACGAGGATTTGAAGAATAACCCTTTTTATAAAATTTTAATAAACACATTACAACTTCAAAAATGGGTAAAAATAAAAATGAAGAATTTTTTTGGACATCCATTTTTTTTTTAAACAGGGGAACATAATGACTTACAATGGAAGCAAATTGAGAAGATTAAAAAACACTTGATCACAAACAAGTTTAAAATTAAAAGTTCAGTCCCTTATGATATCACGCTGAGTGAAATGAGCACCGGTGCAAAAGAAAGAAGACGTGGATGCGACAAAATATTAAATGGCTTAATAAATGGGATATCCACTTGAACAGGGGCCTACGAACAGTAAATAGATAAAGTCTTTTGTTATTGATAGGTTCCACAAGTGAACTTGGGATAAAGGGCTGGAGAGAAAGAAAGAGTATTATATTGAAGAGTTTAACCCTACATACAATCATCATAAAAAAGCGTACATAGGGGCCAATATATCTTGGAGAGCCAAAATGCTTATTGCCCAATTAAGAACCAATTCCCATAAACTCCATTGTAAAACTGGGCGTTGGGAAGAAAGGGTGTGTGTGTTCTGCACCTCCGGAAAAAATGAAAACAAACAAACATTTCATTTTAGAATGTGAAGCCTTCAATGACAGTAGGGACAACTATATAAGTGTCTTGACAACTAGCTCTTGAAATAACTTATTCAACAGAAGACACTAGAGAAATGGGAAAGCTCATCATCAAGTTGAACAACAAAAGGGCTGACCTGCAGAAATCAATGTATGAGGCGGTCTGTCCCATAGACTATTATTAGCCTCGTGAAAGTTTAAATCATTTTCTTTCTTAACTGAGAGCCTTTTTGACGTGCTGTGAGGTGCCAATTTTGATCCGTGGCCACTATGCTGATTTTATTTATTTAATTGCAGGCCCACATACCAACGTTGCTGCTTATCCATTACTATTTATTTTTTCGCGTCATGCAGACTGACCAGCCGAATATAAAAACACAAACGAGTCACTCTTGGAAGGCAGAACGACTCCTGCCGCGGATCGATCGGAGGACCTGCACAGATCTCCCATGGCTGCCCTCTCTCGCTTCTTTCCGGCTTTACGAAGAGAATTGGGCCGTTTATCGGCTGGATCCGCGTCACGAGGTCGATTCCTGTCGAGTGATGCGAGTGGGTACCACTTGGGGAATGGCCCTTCCAGCATGCGGGCAGCCGTGTTCTGGGAACCCGGAAGGCCTCTCAGTATCGAAGACTTCCACATGCCCCGCCCCAAGGCTGGGGAGGTTTTAATCAAGACCAAAGGTAGTGTTATTATTATTCACTTCACTTCTAAATTTAATACGCAATCACGGTCAGTTATGCGAAACATAATTCGTGCATTTGTAGGGTTTAAACAGATTGTTGTGTTCATAACAGTGAAATTCAGAGGTATTGCAAGTATGGATGATTATGATTGTTTCGTTTTGGTTGTCTGGACATCTACAGTTTACTGATTTATTTATCTTTTAAAGTCAAAATTTATTTCTGCGTCGCCCCTCTAGGTGCAATCAAAACAGTGTAGCAGTATCAGAATAGATTGGAATATATGTGACACCTCAACTCTTTTTCTACTAATGCTTTAAACTTTTGAAATTCATTAAACACTTCATATTTCAATTTCAGAAAGTACACCCACATTTTTCTCTTATGGTCATCAATAACAGAAAGAAATTTTCCTCCTATGGTAATCAATAACAGAAAGAAATTTTCCTCCTATGGTAATCAATAACAGAAAGAAATGCCTGGCACTGGTGACGAATATCATGTTCATTGGTCTCCAAACGTTTGCATGAACCAGCTAAAGGACTCTCTTTGCTCTGCAAGCTTGTCCTTCATGAAATGGTGCTCGGCATTGCTTCCCTGCCTGCCAAGCTCTGCATACACCTTGGATCTGCTACTGAATGTTGGGAAGTCCATCGAACAAATTTTCTCGAGCTAATTGAGAGAGGTAGGTCAAGTTAAGACATATGCTGATGCCAAAGTGTATTGATGTCTGATGCAATCTTGGCTGCCAATGCATGCTCTCCGACTTGTCCAATGTCAACTAATTTGACAAGTCCATGATCCTCCACACCAAGAACAATAGTTTTCTTTGTTTCTTTGTCAACTATGTAGCATTTGTGATTGCTAAAGTTGACATCTAGCTAGGTGTAGTGTCTCACAATCTGACTAACTGATAGTAGATTAAGTTCCATACCTAGCACATAGTACACATTAAGGAAAATTAACATTTTCCCTCCAAAAGAAATTTACACATACTTTTTGCCAACTATCATGTACTCTTCCCCCCCCACCAAAGATCACTGAATACTTAGAGGAAAAAGCAATATACTTCGTGAACCAATCTTGCATGTTGGTAAAGTGTCGTGATGCACCTGAATTGGTGTACTAAGTAGATGACTTGCGCTGTTTAGCTGGATGCTTGGCCATGAATGCATAGAAGGCTAATTCCTTCACTTCTATATGCTCTACAACATGAGCATTCTACTGAGGCCCTCCTTGGTTGGTTTTTGGATCAACCAACCTCTTTCTGTAGTATTTCTTCATATGGCCCACTTTGTCATAGTAGTGACGTGTGATATTCTTTTGACTCTTGGGTGCATTTTCACCACTGCCTTGACCTTTCTTCTTTGCTCTTGACATTGTCTGCAAAGGCATGTTTTGAACCCTCTGTCTCAATGCTCCTACCGAACTATTTCTTCCATCTATCCTACTGTAAGAGTGTATTTCTTAACTAATCAAACTTTAGGTCAACATTTGTAGTGGTGATGTTTAAGGTCTTAACAAAGTGCTTGTAAGCACATGGTAAGCTTTTTAACATGATTACCGTTATGTCCTCTTCTTCCATCTTTCAACCAATGGTGGACAATTGTTCTCTAATATCCTTGATCTTGAGTAAGTGCTCTTGTAATGATGCACTTTCATCCATCATGATCGAAAACAACATATTCTTAAGGAAGAATGCTCTACCCTTGTTCAAAGTCTCATGTAACTCTTGCAAATGCTTCCAAATTTCTATTGAAGTCTTCCCTATTTAGACCTCAAGAAGCATTTTATCTATCACATACAATTTAAGCAACATTACCGCTTCTCTGCCTCGCTCATCAAATTTATCTTGATCTCTACTTGTATCTTGTGGTCTGGTATCGTTACCTAAGATGATAGCAGCCAAACACTTGGACTCAAATATGGCCAACATATGTTGCTTCCACATATTGTAGTTCTTGCCAAAGAATCTTTGGCTACTTTTCAGCATGATGTTGGGTAAAAAGGCCATTGGTACAAGTCGCAAATGAAGAAATAAACACTAAAAGGGAGTAAAACACTGAAAATACCTGTTCTTTCCTAACTCAATCTACAATATTGGAGTAAGAACACTTGGATATTGGCCCTAAATAGCAGTAGTAACATGTATTATTGAAGAACACGTAGATTTATGATAAATCTGGCTTTAAAAACTGAAAATCAATCGATCATGGTTTTTAATGATCCAAAACCCTTTTGGTTCTTTGATGTGTCATGTTGGCGATCTGTCTCTATAGGCAACAATTCCTAGGTATTTATGCTCACACAGACTTCATGGCACCTAGATTGTTGAAGTCGCAAGAGTGGAAATCTTGTCTTCCAAAGGCTCGAGACTCTTGATACGACTTTGAGAATGTCGAGCTTTGATACCATATCATGATAACACGAACACATATAGAAAACCAAGATTGCATTCATAATAAGTGAAATCTTTATTATAAAGTGTTACAAGCTAGCTGAGTCAATCCACTTTATGAATTTGGGATAGACCAAGAAACACACTAAAGTGAAATAAAGCATAAAAGCACAAAATAACCTAAAGTCGAAGTGACTTATTAATACCTATGTTTAATAGTTAATTGACCATTATAATCTGACATTTACTTTAACAATTGCATCAAGCTTTAGTAATCCTAATCTAGGGACACCCCCCTTGTATTGGAGGAGAGTCGGTCTTAAGTGAGAAGAGTGTTCTTGAGGTGACATTGGCATCAGTCTTGAGTTTCCCATTGGTTAGTGTTAGAATATAGAAGATTGTGCTCGTTTTACCATTGACGATACCCTCGTCACCCAACCATAGGCCGAAGCCACCCTCCGAGCACCTTGACCTTGACAGAGAAGAGAATCCTGGTAGTAATCCAATAGCCAAGAGAGGCTAATGCACCAAGCAAGAATAGAAACCAAGATGATCAGATATTTCCTCCCAGAAGCTGGCGCACACTTTCCCAGAGACTTGCGCACAAAACTGCCACTGCACCTGCGCAGATCTAGTTCTCTTTGCAATTGCCGAGATGTGTATAATGAGAACTGGCGCCCTATATTTATAGTAGTCTGGGCAGGCTTACTGGGGTGGACTTCTCCTTCTGGGTACTAATAAATTCATTTTAAATATATTTCTGCAGCCGACAACTTGTCTAGGGTTTCCTTCATTTCTTTGCTTCCTTCCGGAGTATTCTAATCTTGTCATAGGTCACAATAGAGGTTCATACCTCTCAAAGCTACCATAATATTAACACTCCTTCCTAGCTAGGGAGGTATGGTCTTGAGCACAACAGACCATTCAACTGGTAGGAACACGAGCACCGTCATTATTATTCAACTGGATAATCTCCTATGACAACTGGTACAAATTTAATTTATAGAACACAATTGTGTCTATCCACGGTAGTACATAACTACTCAAACCGTGACACATAGTCACAACTGGTGAAACATATCCACCACAGTAGTATATCTCTACTGTCTGGAGACATGCAGTCTCCATAACAATCATCTGATGCCAACCTGCACAGAAAAATATTGTTAAAATAAACTGAATCATCTGGGCCAATCTTTCACTCACGTCTGTGAGATGTGGAAGAATATCTGCCCTCAGTATAGAACATTAGCAATGGGCTATCTGCCCTATTCTTCTCAAACAAGGAAGAAGGATTGTTTCTGATTTCTGAGCCTGGACCATTCCTCACCCTGGGCCATTCTTCCTACACTAATCAAAGTGCACCTTGGAAAGAATGTATAAACCCTAAGGAATGTCTGAGTCTGGACCATTCCCCACCCTGGGCCATTCCTCCTACACTAATCAAAGTGCACCCTGGAGAGAA
>JASDQU010713912.1:0-12559 GCA_032191745.1 Picea mariana | reverse complement strand
CATGCTCTTCATAGCGTCACTGTTCTACCCTTCATGTTGTTCACTGCAGCTCTTTTTTGCTCCTGCATAGCTCAACAACAGAATCACTTCACTTCTCTATTCTGCATGCTTTTCTCACGTCGAGTCATCTCCTTATCATCATGGCAACTCTCCATCTTCTCTGGCGGTTCTGTTCCCTGTGAGTTCATCATCAGTGACCGTTATGTTGAGGTTCCTTAGCTTCTCTGGTAGTCGAGACTCTTCGTCTTCTTTGTCAGTTACAACCAGACAACTATGGCTTCTTAGGCTTCTAAGCCCCTTCCTTCTCATGACCATCGACGGTGACCAAGTGCTTATTAAAAAAGGCGTTACTCGATTTCTGTCTAGCGAGCACTGGCTCTGTTTCACGATATGACCTTGGGCTATGAGCTTCATGTGACCATGCGATTGCAGGCACGTCCAAAGGTGGTTTAAACCAAACTTCTTTTCGCCCCGCAATTCACCATGAGCCTCCATGCATCCTTTCTCCAAAACCATGGTTTCAATTGCGGCCCGCTCATGAAATATTAAGGCCCGAGCATGTTCTGGCCCCACAATGGAGCATGATCGTCGATCTCACGATCTTGACGATGGTCTTGAACGAACGGTTCAAATCTTTCCTCTCAAGTCTGCGGACCAGATCCCTCCTTCCTCCATCAACGACTGAGGTTTCTTTCGTGATCCGGGCTCTGGGAGATTCAACTCTCAAACCCTGTTGCCGCTAACTGGATATCTTTCGAAATGGAAGATCTGTTGACATCTGTCCTCTTCAATCGACAGCTCTACCTTTTTTCCTATGTCCATGCGCAATCCTTGGTCTCAACGATCAGATGACACATGTCCCTCCAAACCAACGAAGGATATGGATTTCGCGATACGGGCTCCGAGTGTTTCAATTCTCAAGTTCTCGTTTGCTCCCGGAGCATTTCACCCAGAGTGCACGATCCAACGATGCGTGTCCCTCTCGGATCAACGGTCGAGATCTCCTTCGTGTCTCCGGACTTCGGAGATTTCAATTCTGAAACTCTCGGTCATCCTTCCTTTGATTTTTCCTGGAGTTGACAATCTACTGACGTGTGTTCTCTTTAATCCAACGACTATCCTCCGCTTCGGGACTTCGACAATCTCAAACCTTTCTCCTTCGCGTTTTTCCTGGATAAGTTTCGCCCGGAGTTCACAATCGGTTGACACGTATCCTTCTGCACAATTAACGATCGAGAATACACTCGAAATGATCTTCGGATCGGATGACTCATATCCACTTCGGGTCTTTGGCATTCGGGACTTCGGGTCTTTTCTCGAGTACTGGTGGTAAAACTTCCGAAGCAAAACTCCCGGAGTGATGTAACTCTTGCGTCACTCGATGTCACCAATGGAGCAACTACCACGTGTCACTTGGATTTGTGATTACCACGTACCTAAAATGCCAAATCAACTTGACATTTGTCATTGTCTGATTGCGCCACGTGTCCTTGTTGACATGGTCTGCCACATGTCCTTGAGGATGAGATTTGCTGACGTAGATCTCCCTGATCTAACGATCATTGTTTGATCTCCAGATCCAACGACTGACGAAACTTTGCATTCCGGGGATTTCAAATCTCAAACATTCAGGAGCGTAACCTCCTCACATCTCTATATCCGAAGTGAATGTTGTTCGTTTGATCAGGATCTTGGATCGACGACTTGATCTTTCTGTGTTGCAACTTTGCTAGCTTATCCTGTCCTTCCACTCAAAATTGATTCGAGGACTGACGGATCTTCGCATTTCGAAGATTTCAAATCTCAAACTTTCCTAAGTGTAAACTCTTCGCATATTTAGATTCAGAGTGAATGTTGTTCGTTCGATCAGGATCTTAGATCGAGGACTCGATCTTTCTGCGATGTAGCTGTGCTATCTTATCCTGTCCTTCCACTGGAAATTGATCCGACGACTGACCGAACTTTGCATTCGGGAGATTTCAAATCTCAAACTTTCCTGAGTGTAAACACCTCGCATCTTTAGACCCGAACTAATCGTTGTTTGTCGATCATGTTCTCAGATCGACGGCTCAATCTTTCTGCGTGCTCCTCCTGTCTGGATACTGATCTGATGGCCACTGTCGCTCCTCCTCCTGAGCTTTGGCTTTCTCAAATCTCTAAGTGTCAAAGGCCACGACCTTTGATCCTTCTGCGAGCCTTGAAGTATGGGATCTCGTCTGCACATCTCAGAACACTATCTTTCCTGAGCTTTGATCTATGCATAATGTTTGCTTCTTCACCCGAGCTTACGTTGTTCCTGTTTTGTTGTCGATGCACACTATGATCTTGCCATCAATGACAAGCACACTATGATGTAAACATGTTGCACACTCTGATCTTGCCATCAATGACAAGCACACTCTGCCTGTAAACATGCTGCACACTCTGATCTTGCCATCAATTACAAGCACACTCTACCTGTATACATGCCAACACTCTGATCTTACCATCAATGATAGGCACACTCTACCTATAAACATGCCAACATTTCTCCCATCCCTTATGTATAAGGAAACTACCTTCGAAGGAAGATTACGAAAAATGAGCTCAATGGCCATTTTGTAGTACATCAAAGCATGTTTTGCCTTCACAACCACGACAACTACAACTATTGATTTATACATTTCTTAGTATTTAAGCCAAACTGATACTTAGGCCAAGTTCACGTAGTATTAATTGCCATCCCTCGAAGGCTAGGTTCATAGAGTCTAAATTCCCACATACATACGTTGTATTTACAAAATAGTCTTTACCCTCTATATGTCAGGTTCTAAGAGTAAGGCTTCACAATACCTAGGACAGGTTCATGTCAATTCCCATGCCCTTGCGCCATGTTATGAGAGAAATATTTTCTGTATATCATATGCTAGTTATAAGAGTTAGATTGAAAATTACCCGTGCCTGATTAATAGAGTAGGGTTTAACGGTATCTATGCTAGCTTCATAGAGTAATATTTCATGGCAGGCTCTAAGAGTAGTAATATTTCCCAGTACCTTCTTTTCCATGTTCACAATAAGATAATTTATAAGTACCCACACCATGTTCGTGTAGAGAAAATTCCCATCTAATATGTCAGATTAATGTAGAATCAATCACATCTGTAAACTGACATCATAGATACATATTCCACACACACACCTCTAGAGCAATCAATTAGGTTATGCAAGGTTATCCATATTTGGATTTGTCTCTATGCCTAAATCTGCTTGATCTTTATATGCCACTAAAGTATGAAACATCTTCCCCTTATCTCGTGGCCTATGAACCGTGAGTGCTTTCAGAGTGGGTTGTACTACTGTCTTTAGGCTACGTGGGTTATGTAAATGCGCTTGGGGTGGGTTCTACCGACTCTATTTTCATTTTATGGCGATGGCCTTGACTATTGGCGGTGACCCTCAATGGGAAACCACAAAACAATGATACAAGGTAAATTGAACCTTATATTAATAAAGGTGATGCCCTTATTATGCCCAAACTAGTTATGTATATGCATGCTTCTCTGCTAGAATTGGAACATGAATAGGAAGTTATGGAATGGGTTATGGATCCCTACCTGGAACCAAATCAAAGAACAATGACTCTCAAACAAGAAAGGATGCTAGGCGAGGTAGTTATGGATAAACTGACACTCGAACTAGAATTAGAACTTCTTGTACTGGGGGCAACAATTGCTATAAAGGGGATAGAAGGAACAAAGACAAAGGTAGTCACAGATTGAGCTTCATATCCAAATTCAATAGTATTTGATCGAGATCTAGCCCCATTCATATAAGATTCAAGTCTATTCATTGTAGATTCAGAGCCTCAAAATCCAGAGACAGAGGCCAAGTAAAAGATGGCAATAGAAGCCACATTGACCATGGTGGTGTTCACATTTAGCTTTGTATGTCAGCACCTTTCAATTTATGGAGTACTCATGTTGATCAATGGAAATATTTTGCCTTTTTGTGCATCTATTTTTGATCTTCTTTAGCTTCAACACATCAACCATATTTAAAGCATGGTGTTCACTTCAAAATTTGTACATCAACACCACTCTCTTCCTATGTCATTGATGATGATCCTTGGTGCCATCATATTTTTGCCTTTTTTGCATGCACTTATGATATATTTAGCTCGAGATTGTCAAGATGACATATTTTTGTTGCTTCCTTATACACATGCATTTTGGATCAAGTGTTACTTGGAGCACTTCATGATTTTTTTTAGTCTTTTGCACAAGAGGCAAGTCAATTATCTTTGATTCCTTTAAGCACTTTAGTATATCTTTCATGTTGCAAGCTTGTTAGATCACCTTTAGTTTTGCAGGATTCTTGGGTAGCCCGAAACATTCTCATGGATCATTGAGAATATTTTTCCTTTTAGAGCATTTACCTTGATCTTTTTAACTGTAGCACTTTCAATGCTTTGGACAGTTATGATGGTAGCCCCTATTGCTTCCTTCACGTGTATGCCTTTACAATGGGATACCATCTCGTCACATATGTTGTTTGCCAGAGCATAGGTTCTTGGTTCACTTGGAGCAGTCTTATGGATCTTTGACACTTGCCTAAAGCTTTGTTGAGTCCTTTCAACTTCAACATTTCCATCTTCTATGCCATCTTCCATGGATTATTCTTCTCCATCTTGTTCAACATCCAATTCCACACCAATACAATGCACACTAAGCCCTTGACATGACATCCTTCTACATCTTTGATTTAATCTCATGTGTGAAGGAAGTTTTCATTAAGAGGGAATAGGCACATGTGTGAAGGAAGTTTTCATTAAGAGGGAATAGGCACATGTGTGAAGGAAGTTTTCATTAAGAGGGAATAGGCATAGATCAACCTCCTTCCTTCTCCTTCTATCCCTTTGTAAATCCTTCTTCCTATCTTTGAGTTGTTGTTAAGAGGGATTTTAGGATATAAGAGACTAGGGATTACTTAAGTCCAACTAAGTATGCTGTTTTAGTCAAGTGTTATTCTTTAGTACGCTTTTGTACATTTTTGTCCAATGGCCACCATTATATCATGTGCTTGGGTTATCTAACTGTCCTCCTACTCTCGATATTTATGACACCTAATTCATGAATTTTCACCTCATTGGTCCATGACCTCTGTTTAAAGATCATAAAGGGTCATTTGATGGTGATGGCTTGACGTCAATGTGATGTTGCATGACAAAGAGTAGAATACTGGATGTAGCCTTTTTTTCTTGAGCAATAATGCAAATTATCTATTGCTTTGTGGATGTTTCCTCTTTGAGGATTTCACTGCATAAATATTGTTGTCTCTATCTTTAATGTGTGTGAGTTATTTCTCTATTGTGTTCCTTCTCGTGGCTGTCCACTTGTTGATTTCAACATCTAGCATGGTTGAAAGCTATTAGAAGGTTGGCGGGGAAGATGATTAGTGGAAAATGGGGGAGCAGATGGCTGTAAAATCATATAAGAAGAGGGATATGGTGCTATGATCTAAAGTATTGACAAATCCAAGCCACAAGATTCACTAGGTGTGTGAGAGGGAGACTTCTCCTAAACATTCTATGAAGAATCACCATCTATCAAGGCTAAGATCCTAATGGATATTTGATTTGGAATTTCAAGAAATAAGACTCCACATTTGTACTTGCCAGAAACAAAGGAGTAGACTAGCCTCAATGAGAGGACCGGGGAGGAAGGGTAATGGAGAGAGGTGGAAAGGAAGTCAACGTGAGATAATAGGAGAGTTAGAATGGAAGCGAAGGGAGCCAGGGGTTGTTCTTAGCCATGACAGTTTGTCGAAGGTTTGAAAAGTCGAGGTGACCCCTTTTATAACACAAAAGTTTAGTGGTCATCATCTAAGAGTCATATTGTGAGTTTTAGAATGGAAAATACTATCTTTTAATGTGCTCCCATAGATCACATGACTACTATTATGCAACAAAACAATACATTTCATTATCTTATGTGATATTGTAGATATTAAAAATTAAATGATACGCTATAGGTGTGGAATTATGAATATTACTCATAGTAATGAAGAAATATGTAAAGTTGTTCAAACAAATTCCAACTAAAATAAAATAAAGACAAGAAGGAATGAAGGGATGAAAAGTGATCATATTACATACAAATGGAATCTTTCATTTAAAAACCCCAAATTTAGGCTTCGGCTTCACTTGAGGAGGTGGCGACTTCAAAGATATGCCAAAATTAACTAGGAAGCTATTCTTAATTCATTAATTATATGAAGGAGTTTCACATATCCTCAAGGATCTCAATCAATCGGAAAATAGATAAGAATTGGGACAAGGAGGAGGATATTGAATTGAGTCACCTTTACCATCATGGCATAGGGTGAGGTTCTTGTGCTGCAAGGTTTGGCATATGAGACTCTTCTGGGATACACCCATAAAGTTTTACCACTGAACCATTTCCAACTTTTTAAAAAGAGATTGCGGATTTTTGTTATTTTATAAAAAAATGATGGTTTCTCCTCGTTCGATTGAAAAAAAAAAGTTCCCATGGAGAAACGCTACGATAGAGTTTGACTTGTTGTCTTCCTTTGTATTGAAATTCAGGTGCGTTGATCTGGTCACTTGCAGTTCATTCTCAACCCACTATCAGTGATTAAATTTGAAGGGTTGGTCTTAATTTTAGTTGGAAGGGTATATATTTATACAACTCTTCCATGATGAAAAACTTTGAAAAGATATGCATTTTAATTGACAATAATAAATTAACTACACACTTCATTAAATAATGTGTTAAATAAAATATTACATTTCCAATCAAATTTATGCTTAATAGAGAAATTAGTAAATCCAAAATATCACCTCAACATTAGCAAAGCTGCATGCAAATTATCACCTCAACATTAGCAAAACACAGATTCAAATATTCAAAGATCATAAGCTTAATTGTAAAATAAACTTTTACAGATTTAAAGATGCTTCCAAATATTTTGTTTGTTACACTAGAGAAAATGCACATCATTGTATCATGATTTTTTATATAATTATGAAGATAATTAACAATATATATTTGAAGTATGCCTATTATCTATACAACCCCAAATAATAAATAACTGAGAATTAAAAGACACATTATTGGATATCAACTTCCAACAAATGATGGTAGAAAATCCATAATGAAATACTAACATAATTCAAGTGCAACAAGAATTCAAATAACACCTTCAAAGAATAAAAATGCTCTACAAATCCAGTTTAAGAACAAAGGGTCTTACAAACAATTCCAAAGAATTAAGGATGTCAATAATGCCGGGTTCTTGGGCATGCTATGGGTGGTTCAAAAGAAGGAAAATACCAACATAATTCAAATCACTAAAATCAAGCATAACACGAATTCAAATAAATGGTTCGAAAGTAGGGAAATATCAACATAATTCAAATCACTAAAATCAAGCATAACAAGAATTCAAATAATTACCTCGAGGAAAGACTACAAATCCACGTGCTATTGAAGTTGTAAGGTAGTGTAGAGAGTTGATGACGACAATACCACCGCAATTTTGGTGATGCCATGGATGGTTTGAGAAAATAGATAGGTAATATTAAATGATATTCTATAAAACAAATAGAAATAGATAGATAATATTAAATGATATTCTAGAAAACAAATAGGGAATGCAACTTTAATTTTCCTCTAGCACATGCCAAGTCCTATTTCCATCATATTAATGCAAGTTGGTATAGTACAATTAACACTCTTCTTGAGTAAATAAATACCCTCATAGTAAAAACAAATTGCCACACAAGATTAAGTTTTTCATTTATTCATTTTCCATTCAAATCTATTATGATATCTAGACCACACTCAAACATTTATGTGCTCTTTTTAAAAAATTATAGAATCAATGTAGTGTGAAAGAGAGACCATTTAATTCTAGAGTTATTCCTTTTCACTATTAATATTAAAACTCTAAGTAGTATCGTGCATTTACTATGCACAAAGTTAGGATGATAACTTCTTAGCTCGAGCTCTTGTTTCAAAACTTGAACACAAGGTGTAACCTAAACAAAGTTATCTATGGATGTGGATGTGTCACTCAGTGAAGACATGCAGAAGACAAGACATACAAGTAACGGGGATTTGAAGAATAACCCTTTTTATAAAATTTTAATATACATATTGCACTTCAAAAATGGGTAAAAATAAAAATGAAGAATTTTTTTGGACATCCATTTTTTTTTAAAACAGGAGAACATAGTGAGAGCCTTTAATTTTGATCCCTGGCCACTATGCTGATTTTATTTATTTAATTGCAGGCCCACATACCAACGTTGCTGCTTATCCGTTACTATTTATTTTTTCGCGTCATGCAGATTGACCAGCCGAATATAAAAACTCAAACGAGTCACTCTTGGAAGGCAGAACGACTCCTGCCGCGGATCGATCGGAGGACCTGCACAGACCTCCCATGGCTGCCCTCTCTCGCTTCTTTCCGGCTTTACGAAGAGAATTGGGCCGTTTATCGGCTGGATCCGCGTCACGAGGTCGATTCCTGTCGAGTGATGCGAGTGGGTACCACTTGGGGAATGGCCCTTCCAGCATGCGGGCAGCTGTGTTCTGGGAACCCGGAAGGCCTCTCAGTATTGAAGACTTCCACATGCCCCGCCCCAAGGCCGGGGAGGTTTTAATCAAGACCAAAGGTAGTGTTATTATTATTCACTTCACTTCTAAATTTAATACGCAATCACGGTCAGTTATGCGAAACATAATTCGTGCATTTGTAGGGTTTAAACAGATTGTTGTTTTCATAACAGTGAAATTCAGAGGTATTGCAAGTATGGATGATTATGATTGTTTCGTTTTGGTTGTCTGGACATCTACAGTTTACTGATTTATTTATCTTTTAAAGTCAAAATTTATTTCTGCGTCGCCCCTCTAGGTGCAATCAAAACAGTGTAGCAGTATCAGAATAGATTGGAATATATGTGATACCTCAACTCTTTTTCTACCAATGCTTTAAACTTTTGAATTTCATTAAACACTTCATATTTCAATTTCAGAAAGTACACCCACATTTTCCTCCTATGGTCATCAATCACGGAAAGAAATGCCTGGCACTGGTGACGAATATCGTGTTCATTGGTCTCCAAACGTTTGCATGAACCAGCTAAAGGACTCTCTGTGCTCTCCAAGCTTGTCCTTCATCAAATGGTGCTCGGCATTGCTTCCCTGCCTGCCAAGCTCTGGATACACCTTGGATCTGCTACTCAATGTTAGGAAGTCCATCTAACAAATTTTCTCGAGCTAATTGAGAGAGGTAGGTCAAGTTAAGACATATGCTGATGCCAAAGTGTATTGATGTCTATTGCAATCTTGGCTGCCAATGCATGCTCTCCGACTTGTCCAATGTCAACTAATTTGACAAGTCCATGATCCTCCATACCAAGAGCAATAGTTTTCTTTGTTTCTTTGTCAACTATGTAGCATTTGTGATTGCTAAAGTTGACATCTAGCTGGGGGTAGTGTCTCACAATCTGACTAACTAATAGTAGATTAAGTTCCATGCCTAGCACATAGTACACATTAAGGAAAATTAACATTTTCCCTCCAAAAGAAATTTACACATACTTTTTGCCAACTATCATGTACTCTTCCCCCCCGCCAAAGATCACTGAATACTTGGAGGAAAAAGCAATATACTTTGTGAACCAATCTTGCTTGTTGGTAAAGTGTCGTGAAGCACCTAAATTGGTGTATTGAGTAGATGCCTTGAGCTGTTTTGCTGGATGCTTGGCCATGAATGCATAGAAGGCTAATTTCTTCACCTCTGTATGCTCTACAACATGAGCATTCTACTGAGGCCCTCCCTGGTTGGTTTTTGGATCAACCAACCTCTTTCTGTAGTATTTCTTCATATGGCCCACTTTGTCATAGTAGTGACGTGTGATGTTCTTTTGACTCTTGGTTGCATTTTCACGACTGCCTTGACCTTTCTTCTTTGCCCATTTATCTTTACCCTTGACATTGGTTGCAAAGACATGTTTTGAACCCTCTGTCTCAATGCTCCTATCGAACTATTTCTTCCATCTATCCTACTGTAAGACTGTATTTCTTAACTAATCAAACTTCAGGTCAACATTTGTAGTGGTGATGTTCATGGTCTTAACAAAGTGCTTGTAAGCACATGGTAAGATTTTTAACATGATTACCGTTATGTCCTCTTCTTCCATCTTTCAACCAATGGTGGACAATTGTTCTCTAATATCCTTGATCTTGATTAAGTGCTCTTGTAATGATTCACTTTCATCCATCATGACCGAAAACAACATATTCTTCAGGAAGAATGCTCTACCCTTGTCCAAAGTCTCATGTAACTCTTGCAAATGCTTCCAAATTTCTATTGAAGTCTTCCTTGTTTAGACCTCAAGAAGCATTTTATCTGTCACATACAATTTAAGCAACATTACTGCTTCTCTGCCTCGCTCATCAAATTTGTCTTTATCTCTACCTGTATCTTGTGGTCTGGTATCACTATCTAAGATGATAGCAGCCAAACACTTGGACTCAAATATGGCTAGCATATGTTGCTTCCACATATTGTAGTTCTTGCCAAAGAATCTTTGGCTACCTTTCAACATGATGTTGGGTAAAAAGCCCATTGTTACAAGTCGCAAATGAAGAAATAAACACTAAAAGGGAGTAAAACACTGAAAATACCTGTTCTTTCCTAACTCAATCTAAAATATTGTGTTGACTTGGTGGTCAGCACCTCCTTCGGGACTCACGACATGGTCTAACAACCTCCTGTGGATTCATTAACTCTAGCGGTGATGAGTTTACCAATCACCCACGGGTTTTGGTCTAACAGCTGCCGTACTACTGCAAAAATGGTATCAGAGCGAAAGGTTACGGGTTTGAGTCCGCTTGATTGGTGTCGAGTACCTCAGTTGGTGCTGAGGGGGAGATTGTTGACTTGGTGGTCAACACCTCCTTCGGGACTCGCGACATGGTCTAACAGCCTCCCGTGGATCCATTAACTCTGGTGGTGATGAGTTTACCAATCACCCGCGGGTTTATTTGAAAGAGATGTTGAAGAAATTTCAGATGGAGATTCTTCTCCTGTTAGTACACCTATGGTGGTCGATTGCAAGCTCAGTAAAGATGATATTTCACCTGATGTTGATCAAAGGACATATCGATCAATGATAGGCAGTTTTCTGTACATCACAACATCCTGTCCTGATATAATGCAAGCTGTTGGAATGGTAGGTCGTTATTAGTCTGCTCCTAAACAGAGTCATTTAGTAGCTGTAACAAGGATATTCAAATACTTGAAGGGCACAATGACTTATGGTCTCTGGTATCCTAGAAATCATAATTTTCAGTTAACTGCTTATTCAGATGCTGATTGGGCAAATTGTGTGGATGAGAGAAAGAGCACCAGTGGAGATGCATTCTTCCTGGGTGACTCGTTAGTAGCATGGATTAGTAAGAAACAGGGATCTATTTCCTTATCAACTAGAGGGGCAGAGTACATTGCTGCTGCTACTTGCTGCACTCAGATTTTATGGATGATACAAACTCTTACAGATTTGAAGGTAACTTATACTGATCCTATCTCACTTCACTGTGATAACACCAGTGCCATTAGTGTCTCCAAGAATCCTGTACTTCATTCAAAGACTAAGCATATACCAATAAAATATCATTTTCTCAGAGAACAAGTTACAAACAGAGTTCTTTAGTCGAATTATATTCCTTCCACAGAACAGATAGCTAACATCTTTACTAAATCATTAACAGCGACACCTTTTGGATATCTTCGTCAGAAGTTGGGGGTTATATCGTCTTTCGTCTAATCTATTCACCTTGTCAGGGGGAGTATGTGTTTGTCGCATATCTAATACCTTCGAGATGTACTGCAACAGCTCAGGGGGAGCGTGTTTCTTCTTTGACATTGATGTCAAAGGGGGAGAAAAAGTGTGGTAATGGTAAGGATGCTACAGTGGTATGGTTGGATGTCCAGGCAGAATAGTGCAGTTCTTCAGGTTCTTCAAAGTTGCCATCAATGCCAAAGGGGGAGATTGTTGGCATATTTACAAACAGAAGGCAGAGTATGCTTGTTTGTCATTGATGGCAAGATCAACACGACGAGAGTATACTTGTTTGCCAATGATAGCAAGATCAACAACGCAACGATAATGGCATGGCAAGAACAGAAGTGTAAGCTCAGGAGGAGGAGCAATAGTGATCGTTGGTTCATCCATCCCGAATTCCCGATGGTCGTCAGATCTGAATTCAGACAGGAGGAGCGTGTAGAAGAGGAGTACAAATCTCAGACATTGGATCTGAGCGTCGAGGACCAACAGCCGTCGAATCCTGTATAACTGCGAAGAGGATAAGACTGAGCCATCCCCCAACTCCGCGAAATACGAAGTCGCGAAATGATCTGGACTGTCGATCCAAGGACACGTGGTGAGAGATCAACATTTCGCTAACTAGAAGGAGGTGCTTTAACTTCCAAAGTCGCGAAACGCGAAGTTGTGACATGATCTGAGCCGTTAGATTGAGGAGAGATCTGG
>JASDQU010713911.1:6831-26325 GCA_032191745.1 Picea mariana | reverse complement strand
GATCAATAGAATCATCGGGCTTAGCATGCACGGCCCTGATCCCCATGAGTACTATCCTGGAAAGACCGCAGACCGCACTCTTGCGCAGAAGATCAAAGAAGCCTATGGCGATGTTGAGAAAGGTGCGAGAGGCTACAAGTAACGTAACGTAGCTTCATGGTACCACGCTTCGGAGACGGTCTCTAGCTTACCGAAGACATTAGCTTACCGACTGCACTAAGTCCACTCACTTTGTTACTCCGATAAGCCCCTTCATAAGCCCTGCCTTGACCGATAGGGGATATGATCGGTTGAGTCTACCCATACGCTTCCTTAGCTCAAAGGATAATTTCGCACGTTTGATGAACGACTGAGGGTAGCTTCTATTGAAAGTGGCGCAGTGTGCCTCGCATGCCAACTGATTGCGGGGAAGTTGGTATGCAAGAATCGACCAACACAAGTATCTGGCTTTGTAGTTGACTTCACAGGAAAGTGTACAGAGGGACTACAGATGAACTGGGCGAAGTACCTGGTGAATCAACTGGAGATTGACTGCAAAGAAGCCCAGAATCAGGGGCATGAATTCCATTTTAGCTGGCTCCTGATACTGATCGCTTTTGTTGCATGGGAGCTACTGGAAGGCGCAACCTTCTCGGACCTTGACCCCTTTGAGCCACTAGCTACGAAGTTTAGTACAATATGGTACTCAAACGACATGAACAAGCAATGACAATCGAATGTCATTTTCCATGCGTACTATAACCAATTGAAAGAATCCATAAGGAGTGAACCTTGCATAACCCCGAAAACTTTACAGAGATTCCGACCTCTGATAAAGTTCTGTGTAGACTGCCACTTTATATACCTAACCCCATGCGTTGATGAGCACCAGGAACAACTTCAGTCCTATTATAAGTTGACAGAAGAATACCTAGAAGATATCACCAAGGAATGGTCAGCGAACCTCCTTGTTTCAGCAAACCCCGCAGAAATGTCCGACATCGACAGCCCCGAAACTGCGCAGGATACACCTGGGCCTAGTAAGACAAAGAAAGAAAAGACAATGGAGAAGACTGAAGAAGTCTAGGATGTTGGCAACCTATCTGTAAGGAAAAATTCCATTACACCAGATGAAGAAGGTGATGACGAAGAAGGTACAAAAACTGAACAACATAAATTTGAAGTACCACCACCTAGAGACGAAGAAGACTCATCGAAGAAAAGGAAGGTCTCACCTCTGAAATCTTCCTCCAGAAAGAAACCAAGAACCCCTGTAACCATAGATTATTTTAGGGGCTAAATTTCGCTCATGGGCTAATTTTCCATGGTTTTTCCAAAAATTAGATTCACTATTTTAAAAATGATTCGCCCAAATTCTATAGGATAAAATTATTTTACCTTAAAAATCACCAGAATTTTATAAAAACTATATACGATCTTTAGAAATTTGAATATTTTTACAAAAATATCGCCAAACATTTATAGTTGGCATATGAAGCATTAGTAAGACTCGCCATTTTTCTATATTTTAAAATAAATTTCCATCCTTAAAATCATCCCTGCCTGTAACCAAGATGCGAACTGCCCTCATGTTGGATGACTTTGATTTCACTGTTGCAGCGGTCAATGATGCTTCAAAGGAAATCATAGAGAAGCAGGAGGTGAAGCAGGAGCAAATGTATAACCAAATTGAGATTGCGCTCCAAGGAGTACAACAAGCACTCCAGTGTAGCTAAGCAATCTCTACTGCACCTCTGCCAGAAGGAACAACATAAATGGGAGATGAATCAATTCAGCTCCGCAAGATTGTTGATACTGTCGAAGTACGCCTTCGACATGCTCAGGAAGAAAAAACACAGGCCACCCAGGCCCTAAAGAAATCACAGGAGGAAATTATTGAACAACACCAAGCCGCGCAAAAAGAGAAGAATGCTCTCCAAGAAAAAATTGAAGAATACAGAGCGAAGAGCCAAAAAGAGAAAGAGCAGTTGCTTGCAAAGCAGATAGGAATTGAAGAAGCAGTCAACAGAGCATTTCGCTATGTGGTCGGCTTAGAGTAGAAGGCCTAAGAGCCCATAGAGCACCAAGTGATGAAGCTAGCTGAAGTTATTCAGCAACTTCAACAAAAGGTCGTGGAATTAGAGCTTTAGACCATACCACAGACTCCATAAGAAGTGTGCGACCAACGAGAATTGAATGCTCAGAGCGCAGTCGAGAGGATTAAAACACTTGTTGCATAATGTAAACAACTAAGTAGCAGAAGCGCGCAGATATATGAAAAACTATCTGAAGACCCAGAGTTGAAGAAACTGGAGTCCCAAGTCCAGGAAGCAAAGAAACACGTAGATACAGTACAGGCACAGCTCAAGATCCTGTCACCCATCGAGAGGATGAAGAGATCCTAGGAACAACGCACTGCCCAACAACTCGTTCTTACCACGTAGAACAGAGTGATGGAAGTCACCTAGAAACTCCAGTCGAGCCAGGAGGCAACCTACCTACTGTTTGAAGAAATTGAAGGCCAAGGAACACTACTAGAACAAGTATTTGTTACAATCGAGCAGCAACCGGAAGGACCTATCAGCAAAGCGGTTGTTCAGGAATTCGTTGAGCAAGAAGCAGTAGCACAGAGACAAGTCGAAGAAGCTCGAGACCTTTGAGGCAAAGTTACCCAGATCTGGGTGACTCAGGATGAGTCACAGGTGAGTGTTGGGGGCATGTTGGCCCTGACCAAGTTTTGAGGAACACTTGGTCATATTTGACCGTTTTTGGGACTTCGACAACTTGTCAAAGATGGAGCGCAATGCGAAGTAGAAATCGTAGAAGCTAGACCCCTTTTTGGATCCTTTTTGGGTTTTGGGGGATAATGTAATGGAAAAGGGATGTCGGCCCGTGGGTTTACCCACGCTTAGGCCCACTGTTGTATGTATAAATAGATGTATAGGCGAAGTAAGTGAAGAGAGGGTGGGGGGGAGAAGAGTAGTAGAGTGTGATCTATGTGATCGAAGAGTTACGAGTTGTGCTAAGTGTTGGTAATGATTGTAAATTCTTTGTGCATACTGTAAGAGACTAACTGCAGGATATTGTAAAAGGCTCTGTGCTTTTAACGCAAGGAAGAAGGATCTAGCGAGCTGCGCAGATCTTCTGTCCTATGCGAAGAGGGATTTGGATGGCTTTGTGTTGTAACCTGATTAACTGAAGCTAATAAAGAAGAAGACTTTGTGGACGTAGTCCCAGGGTGGGGGTGAACCACGATAAATCTGTGTGTTGTGCTCTGTGCCTCGACCTGATGTGTTTGTCTCTTCTTTTGCTAAGTGCTTTGATGTGTTTAGATAAATCTATTTATGCTTTGTGCTTCTGAGATATGAATGAATGTTAGATCTGGTATGTAAGATGCTCAGTGCTTGATTTGTCGAATCTAATCTATCTTGTTGTGGCTAAGTGTTGAATTATCTTAGATCTAAGTACATACTGCGATGCTTTGTGCTATCTTCGAAGTATCATAAAGGTTGAATATTGATGAAGAAACTATGTTAAGTGATTGCTAAGTGCTATAATCACAGATCTATGTCCTAGCTAAGGTTGCAGACACCTGAGTCTTGCAACCACCCCTGCCTCTACCTCGGGTGAGACTTCATCTGCTTCATAGGTGTTGCCAAAAGAGTCGATAGTTAGGGTTTTTTTGGTGCGTTGTTGTAGCGTTTAACCCTGGGTCTGCCCCTATGTCAACAGTTTGTCACAATATTAACCTTCCTAACCTTCTAAGTAATGAAAACTATGGTGATCTTGGAATGCTTCTCATAATGTTTTTTTAGCACAAAAATAAAATTCTAAAGAAATCCAAGTAATTCTTTACTTTTCTTAAGGTCCAATAGACCAATTCCAATCTCAGTGGATGTTAATTACCATCATCAATAATCCATTTTAAACACCCACACATATAGTTGATGCATCCAATTTGATAAATATAATAGATATGTACATGGAAAACCTCGAACTCTTTCCTCGGATGAATCACTTCTTCCTTCCCTCCCCATAAACCTTTGACTTAGACTTGGATCTTATGGATATGGAACAACCTGAGAAAGGAAAGCAGAATCACAAGCAAAGAAGGCGAGTTTTATTGACCAGTTAAAGACATAACTTCCCTCCTTGGCTTCTATTTTGCAGAAGTAGATCTCATTGTATCGAGGGAGAGACAATCATAGTGTTAGAGGCATGTTGGCACCCTATTTTACAGTTTGCAACAAACATCTTTATATTTTTCCATGATTTTGGTAAAGGCTTTCCTTCCTTTTGGATAGGTTCAAGGTTCGAATATGTCACATGTTAAAGTGATTGTTATCCCATAATGACATATGGTTTAAGATTTGTAATTCTCCATTTGGTCACTGAAAAGAAAAATTCTTCCAATGATCCTCAAGATTAGATGTTAATATACGTGAATGCATGTATGCATTAGCCCTAAATTATTATAGGCTAGAGGCTTTAACATTTAATTTTCCAACCATCTCACATTGATAGAGCCACCTACTTTCGAGGTTTGGATAATGTAAGATAGAAATATTTGTCATGGACAACGACATGGTTATAGTTAAAATTAAATATGATTTTTTAAAGAGGAAGAAAGCATGGCATTAATAATGTAGAAATAATTTGAAGATTAAGATATATAAGAAGATAAGCACCCATATGATAAGATGGTGTTGAAAAATTATATTAAAAAAGTTACATGGAGGGAAAATGGAGAAAGTACACCAAAAGAAAACAACAATACTACATAGACGAGTTCAACAGAGAGGAGGAGATCAAAGTACAAAACTACTTGAAGCTTAACATTTCACGGTGAAAAATATGTTATATCACAAATAAGAACCATTGCATATTAGGGAGAGGTGAAATTTGTATACCAGACATTGAGAATCCATGTTTAAGAGGATATAGTCATGGCAAGAACTAAATGGTCAAGAGTAGAGTCAAAGTGCAATTAGGTCTTAATGCAAAGCGAAGGGGGGCAAATTTTGGGTAGATCAAGTCCATGATTTGAGTGTTCCCATCACACCACTAATTCTATTTAGAATAATTTATTGCTTTATTCCCTTGAAAATTGGTGCACACAATATAAAATTTGTTGTCTCATATACATATTTGATTTTACGAACATAATACAATCTATTTATCTTATAATCTTTCCCAATACTTCTCTTTCTTTTGTCTTTCTCAAATCCAATAATTCATAGCTTGTTGTAATGTCTCTTCTATTTACTTTACCAAGGTCCAACAATGTATTAAACACTCTCCAACAAAGTACAACTTGAGTGGGCTTAATGGTTAAGACCATGTGTTTCCTCTTAAGAGGTTACACGTCCAAATCTAAAAGAGGTAGGGTATGTACACCTTCGTAAACTTTAGTAATCAAATCGTTACATAGAGGGGGTCTTTGGTTCCACAAACAAGAGGGTCTCATACACCAATTTGGTGTCTAGCTTAGCAATGACTATAAGAATATTAATTTTTATTTATAACAATTTTTTATCATAATTTTAATAAAATTAATAATTAGATTTAATTCCAACAATTGAAAAAGGAGTGTTATCCTTGTCGGTCACAGGTTCAAATCCAGAGGGGGGTAGGGTATGTATACCTTCGTAGACTTTACCAGTCAAATCACTGGGCGGAGGGGGTCCCTTGTCCCACAAACAAGGGGGTCTCATACACCAATTTGGTGCGCTGGCTTGGCCGTGACCTGAAAAATAGATTATTATTGTTATTTTAATATATTTAAATTTTTATTAAATAAAGTGTTGTAATAACCTTAAATCCTTTATGTCGGCAGGGTGTAGATTGATTGGCAAGTCCGTGTAAATGGAAGGAAATTTGTAAATTGAGTTCTCATGTTCGATTCTCACCCCGATTTATTTGTACTCCATTCTTGCACGCTAGATGGTTGCACCTGGGGTTATAGTGGTAACCGACGAGAATCGACCCGTGTCACACGAATACGAAAACCGGGCGAAACTAAATATGTGCTTACCCCTAAAAACAACCAACAGAATTTCTCTCCACGAAACTTCACGCTATCGGACATCGCTATGTGACGATGTAATTCTGAGGAAAAGCTGTTGGGATTTAGTTATACACCGTTACTTTTCCACACAAAGAACGCAAATCAAAAGAGAGAAACACGGTTCAGGCTCATCCTCCTCCCTTATATTGGAGTTGCAACCAGACAAAATGGGCGCAATGCGAAGAATTCCATCATGAAACTCTCGACAAATCCCCCAAAACCTCCACATGCCACATTGTTCTCCCCTATTTCTAGGGGATGTTAGAACAAAATTAGCGAGCCTCTGCTAAAGCAAGTTCAACGTGTCATTCTAACCGCAATTTTACTTCCTGGTTAACAGCGCAGTTACCCTGCGGTGCTGTCCAACGACGAAGCAGGGAGGAAATTCGAAAGCATTCCTTCCACAACTTTCGTTAGCCTAAAACGCATCATCCTTCCATTCCCCACGGCTCTCTAACAGAACAAGAAGAGGAAAGCAAAACTATATCACTCTGATCTGCTTGCTCCTTTCCCCTTCAACTGTTATTGGATTCTGCTGACACTGTTAGCTGAGCAGAAAAATGAGTTGCTTTTCATGCTGTGGATCTGTAAAGGATGAGAAGCCCTTGAAGAGGTCTGAAATCGATGAAAATAAGAGCACAGATGACCAGGAACCCCCAGCTGCCTCTTCTAATCAGCTTCCCGATGTCCCTTCGGGTATGTTTTTTTTTGGGTATTTACTGCCTCAAGGATTCTCAGAACTTGTCAGGGTGAATTCAATACTAGTATTAACATATAAGGTTCTTGCTGGATTCCCCTTTGTTCAAAATCTAATTCAACAGAGAACCTGCTTAGTGGAAATTTTATCTGAACAGGAAACCCATCAAAGGATACAGCTTGTTTCTAATCAAAATTTTATCTAAACAGACAAGCTATTAATGGATACACTCTATTTCTAATTAAAATTTTATCTAAACAGATAACTCATTCATAGACACTCTATTTCTGATCATAATTTTATGCAAACAGAGAACCCATTAATGGATGCACTCTATATCTGATCATAACTTTATCTAAACAGAGAACCCATCGAAGGATATACTCTATTTCTGATCATTTGTTTTTTTTTTTAAAGAGGTTACCCACGAATGGATACACACTGTTTCTAATCAAAATTTTATCTAAATATGAAGACCTATTTATGGACAGTCTATTTCTCATCACATTTGTTGTATATTGGCATGATTTTGGTAGTCACTTCCTGATTGAATTAGGATCAAATCATGTTAGAGTAGTTTTAAGCTTTTAACAGAGTGCATCAGTGTCTTTATTTTGCTAATGTTCTAACAAATTTGGTACTGTTGTTTCTTTTCTTTTGGTTGAGAAAATTTGGGCTGTTCTGATTCCTGGGAGGCTTTAGAACCTGCTTGTTTACTGTTCATTTTTTGTTGGGGAGTGATGATACAGATAGATTTAGATCAAAGTCCTCCCATGAGAACAGGCAAGATGAGTCTCCCAAGGTGGGGGAATCGCATATTGCTGCCCAAACATTCCTTTTTCGAGAATTGGCTGAAGCAACGAATAATTTTCGGCCTGAATGTCTGCTCGGTGAAGGAGGCTTCGGCAGAGTTTATAAAGGGAGGCTTGAGAGCACCGGTCAGGTGATTTCTAGATCCATTTCTTTGTTGGTAGAATTTGTTAAGTTGACAAAGATTGTAAGAGATCACTTCTTTTCTAGATGTTGTTCGTAAAACAAAGTAAAATACATGGTTAGAATTATCCAGAAAAATTAGAAGTCATGTTTCTGACGTGGAGGTTACTGTTTCTGTATTAAGATTGTGGCTGTCAAGCAACTCGACAGGAATGGATTGCAGGGAAACAGGGAGTTCCTTGTTGAGGTTTTGATGTTGAGTCTTCTTCATCACCCAAACCTTGTTAGCCTTATTGGATATTGCGCTGATGGGGATCAGAGACTTTTGGTATACGAGTACATGCCATTCGGATCGCTGGAAGGCCATCTCCATGGTATTTGTTGTGTTTGTTATCTAATAGTGCGATAGTGATCTTTAGCCTTGTGAGCTAATCTTGAAATCCAGTGTTTATGAATTTGAAATCACGAGTTGATATCGGTCAAGATAAATTAATTTTCTTGTGCAGATCTCCCACCTGATAAGGAACCATTAGATTGGAACACAAGAATGAAAATAGCTGCAGGTGCTGCAAGAGGGTTGGAATATTTGCATGACAAAGCCAACCCTCCAGTCATATATCGTGATTTTAAATCCTCTAATATTTTACTAGACGAGGGATTTCATCCTAAATTATCGGATTTTGGACTGGCCAAACTTGGACCTGTTGGAGATAAGACTCACGTTTCCACACGGGTGATGGGAACTTATGGATATTGTGCACCAGAGTATGCCATGACAGGCCAGTTGACTGTCAAGTCAGATGTGTACAGTTTCGGAGTGGTCTTGTTGGAGTTAATAACAGGGAGAAAAGCTATTGACAATTCCCGGTCAGCAGCGGAGCACAATCTTGTTGCTTGGGTTTGTTATGTCCTCCAATTCAATGGTTTATTTATCTTTCATCTAGTCTGGTCAATAAATACTCTGGACATGAAGACTTGGGATTTGGAATAATATTCATGAACCATATACATGTTTGAAGGCCTGACTTAGTGCATTGAAATCAATAGGGTTGCTTGAATTGCATGCTCCTAACATATATATTCCTGTTAAAACACAGAGACTAGCTTTGCAAAAAGCATTTCTGCTCAATTTATCCATGCTTACTTAGGCTCAGGAACTTGTGTTTCGTAATTCATTTCTTATTGTGCATTTACTGATTAGTTTAGTAAATTGAATGTTAACCAGGTATGTTTCATATGGCCTGGTCTTGCAGGCACGACCTTTGTTCAAGGACCGCAAAAAATTTGCACAGATGGCTGATCCAATGCTCAAGGGACGCTATCCCATGAGGGGCTTGTATCAAGCACTTGCTGTGGCAGCGATGTGTCTTCAGGAGGAAGCTGCCACACGGCCCCTGATCGGTGATGTAGTAACAGCTCTTTGTTACCTTGCATCCCAGACATATGATCCTGCAGTGCATCTTGTTCAAACTATTTATGCTGCACCTTTGACTCCTTCTCATGAGAAAAGGAACAAGGAGAGGAAGCATACTGATGGATCAAACAGAAGAAATGATAAAGTAAGTAGACATGGAAGTAATTTGCATGCACCACCTCTTGCAGAGGCTTCTCCTGATCGTCGCATTGCTCGTGTTAGAGATTTGAATGGATTAAATGACTCTGGAGGTTCTCAAGAGGGGAGTGGTAGGGATTCTGGAGATTCTGACTGGTCTGATGGGATGAGGTATAGCCCTAGAAATATTGGGAGAGGGAGCAGAGACGGAAAGAGAATCTTAGCTGTCACTCAAGATCGTGAACAAGCAATTGCTGAAGCCAAATCATGGGGTGGGAATTGGAGAGAAAAGAAAAGGGGCAATGCCCTTGGTGGCACATATGGTTTTCACTGAGACTCTGCTTGAGTCGCACATGAACTATTAAGTTCTTGCAAATCTTTCATCTTCTTTGGCATAAATGCTTGCCAAAGAACTATTAAATGCTTGCAGTTTCTGCACTCTGATCAGAAGGTGTGTATTCCATGTGTAAATTTTTCATTTCATTCATCCAAGCTGTAAAGTCACTTTACAGAACTCAGATGATGCAGTATTGCTTGGCATTTGAATGAGTAGAGTGATAGGTTCAAGGGAGATTTTGAGGTTCTCCCAGTACGTATAGGAAGGCAATTGTGACTATCAAGCATTTATGTTAGTCAGAGAGGTTTGTAAACCACTGTTCTTGGTACACGATTTCTACTTGTCCCTGGATGGTTGGCGAAGGATTGAGCTTGATCCCTGTCAGCAGCACTTCGTTTCTGCAAGGCAGGTAGCTCTTTTATGTAAATGTGAGCTTAATGAAGGGCTGTATGCTTTTAGGTTTTTATTAGCCTCTGTGATGCTACATTCAATCGAGTCTTTAGTAGTTCAACCACATTTCCTTTAAGCAAGGTTCAATATTCCTTCTGTGCAGATTTGTTCTAAAATTAATATTAAATAACTTCAGTTTTTCTTCTCAGTCAAACATTGACCTTGAATGTTCCAAGTTTGGATATGTTGACATGGCTAACAAATAATGTTATGTTGAGATCTTCTTAACCTTTCTATGTACATTATATAAACCTAATATGCTTTGGCAATGAGAAGTAGAGGTAGCATAAACCCATGTTCAGAAGGATGTGTCTCAAATTAATCTTTCAATAGCACACAATAGCTGCGTGCAATGCTTGACCAGTTTCACTCTGGGTGCAGTTTAAAATCGCTCTTAATAATTGCTTCATTTGCGTAGATGCATTGTGCATAATGAGCTTATTTGTTTGTATGTTTTATTTTATTTTTAACATACTTTATCTTGATCTCTGAAAGTTGGATAGCTCTATAACCCCATATATGTTTCCTGATTATAACACAGGGAATAAAAACTGTCTCTTTATTCCCTATGTTTCCTCATTATAGCAAACAAGTCATGTAGTATGTTTCCTGATTATAACATAGGGAATAAAATCTGTCTCTTTCTCTACGTACACGGATACTCAAAAAAATACCTTGCTTGCTGAGATGTGGGCACTTACACACATGCTTCCCTGTCTTTCTTCAACAAGATGGTGCTGATGTGAATGTGTGCCCTTGTCCAACGATTGACAAGCTGTTTCATGAGTCAGGAATGAATAATGCATAAAATAATATTAGGTTTGTATTAGAATAATGCTAGAATTACTTGCTATACTTAAAAGATCAGCATTAAAATTTGAATAAATTGCTTTTTGTAATTGTAACTATTAAGATAAGTAGCCTTCACAATCTAAACCTATGTCTGAGAATAGGATACAAAATTGTCATATAGACTTAAAAATTGTGTCTCACAAACAAGGTGATCTCATTCATTAATTTKTATTGCCATATAAACTTAAAAGTCCTGTGCCACAAACAAGGAAATCTCATAAATTCATTAATTTTTATTACCATATAAACTTAAAAGTCCTGTCCCACAAACAAGGAAATCTCATAAATTAATTTAATATCTAACTAGAACTAACAAGTTTAAYCAAACCAAATGGTCCACATACTTAAAACAATCTAAACAATCTAGAACTCAAGAAGCATAAGTCATGTTATCCAGAGATCAAATCTGGAATAGACAATGGGTCGTCACAATCCTTGCGGGGTGGCCCACATTGATTTGGAAACAATAGGCCTATGGCCTGTCTATGTCATCAACATAGATCCTCTGTAGAAATAAACAATTGCTTCTCTGCAAACTCCATTTCTGAAATGGGTGTTTGGGATTAGTTTACTGATTGTGTTGTGGAAGCCAATGCTTATCAATCGATGCAGTGAACTGTTCTTTAGTTTGAAGGAACTGTGCTTTAGTTTTCCTTCAAGGGTCTGGTTGCTTCTAATACCAAGATCCCTTTTAAGCAGAGGATTCAAGTGGCCTTAATTTCTGCCCACAATTCTGTTAAGCCAATTAGATATATATACCTTGTTTTACAACAAAATTATATCCAGCACCTAAAACAAAGACCCATCTGCCGAATCACAGTTCGCTGCATATAAATAAATATACTCCTAATGAATAGACCATCCCTGAGAGCCGTAACTCCCAGACAATGCATCAGAAGAGGGAGTATGGCTGTAGCGTACAATTGAATGGACTGGATGTAGTTGATGATTGTAACACCCCAATGCCGAGCCCCTGCTGAATTGTAATTATGCATATAGGCTGGTGAGCCAAATGCTAAGGTCAATGAGCCTGATTTTGTATATGTAAATACACACATATCATTAATAAAATTACACTGCTGCGTGTAGACCCTCCACGAAGATAGAGTTATGGGGGACTAAGCTCCACTAGGTGGGGAAGGGGCTAAGTGTCTAGGAATAGGGGCTAAGTAGAGGACTTACCTCTAAAGGAATAATATTATATTATTATTTCCTAGAAGCTAAGGTTTGATATAACCATGTTGTCCTAAGTTCCTAGGGGAAAGGGGGGCGAGTGTTAAATGGAGCTCATGCAGCTTCAGGGAGGCATGTGTCAACCTGAGCGCATGTAGTTTTAAGTGGGAAAGTCAGCTCGTTGGGGGGGACTCACTGACCGGTCTCACGATTCTCACGACTGTCACGGATCCTTCACCATTACGTCGGTACTCTTGCGAGGTTAGGCACCCGGGAAGAGAGACATAGTCCCCACTGATGCACACGTGATTGTAACCTGCAGTTACTGGACGTCACCCTGTGTGTTTTCCCTGTGAAGCCCAACGCATTTGTATTCGCCTGAGCCGTGTTGTGTCTTAGCGTTTGGTTGTTGCCACTTTTGGTGTCCATACCCGTTTTCTATTGCTGTCGTCACCCGTGTGTTAGCTAAATGTTGTTGTTGTATTGCTTAGGAGCTGAATTGAAGAAGCAGGTTGTCAGGCCTGTGAGCAACTTTCTCAGGTGAGACAGTTTGCTAAGAAGTGAGTTCTCCTAGAAGGGAGTCCCGTAGCAGCTACAGTACTATGAGACTTCTAGTCCAGCCTGTCGCTGAAGCCCAAGGTAAGGGAGGTGTAGTAGTCCATGGACTTGTATTAGTGAAGGTGTACCCTCCTGGGGTGGAGCAGGCATGTGGGGAATGAGAGTCTGTGGGTTGTGGGTGTAAGTGGCTCATGGGATAAAAGATCCTTCCTGTTGTTTTGTGCAACTTCCTTGTTGTCCTTGCCAAGCCTAGAATTCCCTTGCCTGATGGAGTTTAGTCCCAGCTCGAGGGTGACCCACTGTTGAGCGTGATGAGTAGCGTGGTCTAAGGCTGGGAGGTTCGTGGAAGGTCTGCATGCAGTTAGTGGTCATCTATTAAAAGATAAGTACCAATTCCGTGTTCGTTGTATGCTGTGTATTTGTATTTGCATTTGCATTATAATTAATGAGTAATGCATGTGTATATATATATATATATATATATATATATATGTATGTATGTGTTAATGTTGCTTCAACATGAACATGTGTATGATTAGAGTATTGACGTTTGTTTAATTGCATTAGATAGATATATATTTATAAGTATGAATACCAGATGTTATCTCGATCTTCTGGTTAAGTTTTATATGTGATTATTTCTGCAAAGTTACTTGGTGGCATGGCCTGGCCTGTTGTTTAAGGCCAGGAATGTCATAGAAATGGTATCAGAGTAGTAAAGGCAAAGTTAAGGTTGCTTCAGTAATGTTACCTGACCTGTTGGTGGTTGGGACCATTACAAATTGGTATCAGAGCTAAGTAAAGTGTTCAAGTAGTGGCATTGTCCAACCTGTTGGTGGCTGGGGACATTACAAATTGGTATCAAAGCCATGGTTTCGACACTGAACCTGGATGGGCCATGTTAGTGGTTAACGAGACAAAGATTTCAGAATGAATTGTTGTTGAAAGGGACAAAATTCGAGGTTCAAAGTGTCCCTGGGTGCAAGGAGTGCATCGACAGAGTCTTTGACTCAAAAAGCTCGGGAGAAATAGCTTGAGTTTTCTCATGAGGGGACGCGAAGATATGTTGCAAGGAGTGCACAGTTTCGAAAGTCGACTAAGTGTCAAAGCAATCCTCTAAGGAGAAAGGGGTTCGAGAAACGAAGCTCAGGAGAGATAGCGGGAAGAAATATTCAAAGGGGGAGAAACTCTCAAGGTTTAACGAGTTAACAGCTAGGATTTCTTCAGGAGGAAATGGAGTCACCCCAGACCATCAGATCTAGAAAAGTTGTGAGGTGGTTAGCCGTGAGTTCCTTTGGAAATCAGCGGAGTAACGAAGTCCGTCTGTGCCGTCGATCTGAGAGAGAGGATATGTGGCAGAAATCCGTGGACTTCAGGTGAAATCACTTCAGGAGAAAACGAGTGTGGAGAGGTTGAAACTCCCGAAGCCTGAAGAGCTGAAGTGAATTGTAGTCGTCGCTCTGTGGGAGACACACGTCGACAGATCGTCGACTTCAGGTGAAAGCACTCTAGGAGAAAGCGAGTGTGGAGAGGTTGAAACTCTCAAAGCCTGAAGAGTCGAAGTAATTTATAGTCGTCAATCGACGGAAGCCGCTTCAAAAAATCACGTACTTCAGAAGCGGGGAGAAAGCAACACAGAGCGCCATGTGGCAGGACACACAAAGCCGACACGTGGTCCAATCAGGTGGGTGACACAAGGTAGTTAAACTTGGCGAAGAAGTTAACCGGATTGGGCTCACATTAAATTTGATCGTAATCTATCAAGATCGATGGTCGGGAGGCATTGCAGAGATCGAAGTTGTGCGGAAGATAATTCTACAAGGCGGTCCTGCAATCCAAACCACGGTTTCCCAGAAGGGGTATGTGTCAGCGTGGGGACTATTGCAGAACGATTGGTGGGTTACTTCAAAATTGTCAAGCCCTTCCCCCACAATTTGAAAAGTACTAAAGTTGATGTGATGTTTTCAACATTTATTAGTTCAAGAACGGAAACTGTGGGCCCCAGTGGACGCATGGCGCCAGATTGTGAAGTCCGGAGACTTGACACTTGAGAAGAAGTGGTGCATGAAGGAATGTGGATTGTAGATCCACTGTTCTTTGCACATTCTACAGTTTGTTGTTCTATGATGTGGTGACACGTGGAAAAAGGGGAACCTCCGAAGCTCGCGAGCTGAAGTTTCAACACTTCGGATAAGCGCCCAAATCATTAGTACTCAGTCCCAGTCGTGGTCACAAGTAAACCAAGGACTGAGGAAGAAGGGGCTAGCGCTGAATGGTGAATTGTTGCAGAACAAAACGGGGTTTAGAAATAGAATCGTGGGGATTCTTGATCAACATAGATCCACTGAAAATGGACTCTGATATTCTTTCTGTTGAATCAGATTGTTTAAGTCCTATGGAAAATTATTAAAGACTGATAGCCTGAAAAAAATTTGGTTGACTGCACATTTTGCAGAGTTAACAATTGACGGAACTGAACCGAATTGTCCCATAGTGCAGAGGAATGGAGGAGACACATGATGCTTACAGTTCGGAGAATGAATCAAGAGGAAGGGATGTCCATTTGGGAGTTGAAGGAACAAACTCCAATGGGCATGGAGAAGAGATAGATAAAGAAGGAAACATGATGAAAATCATTGAAAAGTTGCAGAAAGATGTCCAGACTCACCGAGAAGATAACAAAAAGCTCATAAAATCCAGGGAGCAACAGGGAGAATTCATCATAACGTTGATGCGGAGCCTTGAAAGAATCGAAAATAAGTTGGATAAGGAGAGTGGCTCAAGCAAAACAGGGAGTTGCAGGACCCCTGAGAAGAAAGGAAGATCAAGGAGCGTTAGTAGGAATCACCGTCACTCCCTGAAACATTCCAATAAGAGAGCACACAACAGTTTAAGTCCATCTCCTACCAGAAATTATAGGAAATCGAAAGTGGATGAACTGAAGGGTGAAATGAATAAAATCAAGCCTCCCACTTTTGATGAAGAACACAAGAAAGATGAATATGTTGAGACATGGTTGTTGGGCATGAGGAAATATTTCCAACTACAGAACTATTCTTCTCATGCAGAGGGAAGAATTTCCATTTACCAACTTAAATGAAAGGCATCCATATGGTGGGATCAACTTGTGAAAGTACAACACGTCAGAGAGAAGAATGTTACATGGAGGGAATTCAAGAGACATTTTGAAAAGAAGTACTTAACTAAGAGGTCTTATGACAAGAAAATGAAAGAGTTCTTCGAACTCAAGCTGGGAAGTATGTCCATTGATGAAAATGAAAGAAGATTCTTGGAATTGTTGAAATATGTCCCTTTCATCAAGGACGAGACAATTAAGATCAAAGGTATTTGAGTGGGCTGCCATCTTCCATCAGTGACAAGATCCAGTATGATTACCCGAAAACTATGGAAGAAACTATAAGGAGAGCAAAATGCCTATATGATCAACAAAAAGAAAAGCCTACTTTCCAAAAAGCTTGGGAAGACAAGAAGAAGTTCAAGAGGGAGGAGAGGCAGAAAGGAAGATTATGAAGATGTACCAAAGAGAGATATTGATTTCTCTATAAATTTGATGCTTGGAGCAGCCCCAATGTCAAAGACTCCCTACATAATGAGTACAACAGAGATGAAGGAACTGTAAATGCAGCTTGAAGAGCTTCTGAAGAAGCGATATATCCGCCCAAGTGTATCACCTTGGGGTGCCCCAGTCTTGTTCATAAAGAAAAAAGATGGAACAATGAGATTGTGCATCGATTTCAGACATTTGAACACGGTGACTATAAAAACAAGTATCCTTTACCAAGGATTAATGATCTCTTTAATCAATTAAAGGATGCAAAGATATTTTCAAAGATATATCTCAGGTCAGGATACCATTAGGTAAAGATTAAAGAGGAAGACATCAGCAAGACCGCCTTTAGGACAAGGCACGGTCATTATGAGTTCACAGTGGTGCCATTTGGGTTATCAAATGCACCCGCTGTTTTTATGTGCTTAATGAATGACGTTTTCAGGGATTATTTGGACAAGTTTGTCATTATCTTTCTGGATGACATTCTTGTATATTCCAAGTCAGAAGAAGAGCATGAGCATCATTTGAGGATGGTGTTGCAAGTGCTAAGAGAGCATCAGTTGTATGCCAAATTGAGCAAGTGTTTGTTCTATCAAAACAAAATTCACTATTTGGGGCATCTCATATTGGAAGAAGGGATAATCGTGGACCCCGAAAAGATTGAGGTCATTAAAGGGTGGACAACACCTAAAAATGTAGCAGAAGTCAGATCCTTCATGGGTCTAGCTGGCTACTATAGAAGGCTCATTATAGGGTTTTCGAGAATAGTTCACCCCATCRCTTCCTTGCAAAGGAAGGGGAAGAATTTTCAATGGACAAAAGAATGTGAAMGAAGCTTCCAACAATTGAAGAAGTTGTTAACCAGTTCTCCAATTCTGAAGATTGCAGATCCGAATGAAGATTTTGTGGTTTGCACAGACGGATGTAAAGAAGGACTAGGATGATTCCTCAGCCAGAATGGGTTTGTGATATGTTTTGAGTTCAGAAAGTTGAAAGAGCATGAAAGGCTTTACACCACTCATGATTTGGAGTTGGCATCCATTGTACACGCTCTAAATAAATGGAGACATTACCTCATGGGAAAGAGGTTTGAGCTCAGGATAGACCATTATGGTCTGAAGTATTTGTTTGATCAACCTACATTGAATGCCAGGCAGAGCAGATGGTTGGAATTCCTCTATGAATATGACTTTGATATCAAGAACATCAAAGGAAAGGAGAACAAAGTGGCTGATGCACTCAACAGGAGAGTGCATGAACTGCATGCTACAACCATCAACATGTATCAGACAGATCTTCAAGGCAGAATCTCTGAGGCTGCAAAAGTTGATTCACAGTACATAGAATTGGTAACAAAACTGCAACAAGGTAAAATGTAGCAGAAGACTGAAGATTTCGAATTGGGAATTGATGGAATTCTCTTGTATAGAAACATAGTTTATGTACCCAACTCTTCTGAACCGAAGACTAGGATTTTAAAATAAATTCACAATGTACCTTATACAGGACACCTGGGATATCAGAAAAAAATTTCAATAGTCAAGAGACAATATTATTGGTTGGGCATGAAGAGGGATATTGTTGAATATATAGCTAAATGTTTGGAATGTCAAAAGGTAAAGGCTTAGCATAGACACCCAGCTGGGTTGCTACATTCGTTAACCATCTTTGAGTGGAAGTGGGAAGTGGTGACAATGGATTTCATCACAGGATTGCTCAGAACAAGCAAGCAACATGATGCAATCATGTTAGTAGTGGACAAGCTTACTAAAGCTACCCATTTCATTCCATTGAAGACCACTCACAAGGCAAATAACATTGTTGATATCTATATGAGGGAGGTAGAACGACTGCACGGTATTCCCACGACAATTGTGTCTGACAGAGACCCAAAGTTTACCTCAAAGTTTTGGAGAGGATTATTCAAGGGGTTCGGAACGAACCTGAACTTCAGCACAACCTATCATCCTGAGTCAGATGGACAAATAGAAATAGTAAATCAAGTGATAGAATATATGCTAAGGATGTATGTAATGGATAAACCATATAAATGGGAATATTATGTACACTTGGTAGAGTTTGCCTACAACAATGGATATCAAGCATCACTGAAGATGAGCTTGTTTGAAGCACTTTATGGCGAAAAGTGCAACACCCCAATAAGCTGGGAAAATCCAGCTGATAGGGCAGTGGTTAGGCTAGAGTTTCTCAAGGAAATGGAAGAGAAAATGTTGAAAATTAAGCAGAATTTGAAGGCTGCCCAAGACAGACAGAAAAGCTATGCAAACAAAGGCAAAAACCACAGAGAGTTTAAAGTGGGTGACCATGTTTTCCTGAAGGTGAAAGCCAACAGAAGTTCCCTGAAGCTGGGAAGTTGTTCCAACTTGGCAACGATATTTTGTGGACCGTTTGAAATCCTAGAAAGGATTGGACCAATAGTTTATATGCTTGCATTGCTTGCATCCATGACTGTTCATAATGTATTTCATGTATCATTGCTCAAGAAGTATATACTTGATATAATCATGTGATTGATTGGAATGTGATCCAGGTGGAACAAGAAGGCGCTTTGCAAGTGCAGCCTATGTGCATACTGGACTGGAAGAGAAAGAAACTCCGGAGTCGAGTCGTAAAGCTTGTAAAGGTTTAGTGGACCTGGTATGGTCCTGAGGACACAACGTGGGAGAATGAAGATGCTATGCGGGCAGAGTACCCACATCGTTTTGAAGATTTTGGAAATCTTTTTGTTGTTGTGTAAAGAGTTGCACCGAGGACAGTGCAAAAATAAGGGGAGGGCATTGTAACACCCCAAGGTCGAGCCCTTGTTGAATTGTTATTATGCTTATAGGCTAGTGAGCCAGTGCTAAGGCCAATGAACCTGATTTTGTATATGTAAATATACACATATCATTAATAAAATTAAATTGTTGTGTGTAGACCCTCCACGAAGAAAGAGTTATGGGGGACTAAGCTCAACTAGGTGGGGAAGGGGCTAAGTGTCTAGGAATAGGGGCTAAGCTAGAGGGCTTACCTCTAAAGGAATAATATTATATTATTATTTCCTAGAAGCTAAGGTTTGATATAACCATGTTGTCCTAAGTTCCCGGGGGAAATGGGGACGAGTGTTAAGTGGAGCTCATGCAACTTCAGGGAGGCATGTGTCAACCTGGCCGCATGCAGTTTTAAGTGGGAAAGTTAGCTCGTTGGGGGGGGCTCATTGACCGGTCTCACAATTCTCACGACTGTCACTGATCCTTCACCATTACGTCTGTAGTCTCACGAGGTTAGGCACCCGGGAAGAGAGACACACTACCCATTGATGCAC